>JAVDBV010051021.1:0-27808 GCA_032619315.1 Piper longum
GGTGCGGCCGCCGGAGGCAATGTTGGTGACGGAGAAAGAAGGTGGCGGAGGGTATGGGGAATAATAAGTGTCAGGGGGAGTTGGGGAAGAAGGTGGGTGGCGATATCATAAATAAAAGTTGATTCGTCTTCGACTCGAGAAAAAATAATAACTAATTCGTAATAAATCCTAAAGAAATCTAAAAAATAGGAAAAAATCTCATAAAATATATCCACATCATAACACCACAATAACATATTATGTATATTATTATATTATATTATTAAGTCAAGTTTGATTCGAACTACGATTAATTTTGAGTCGAGTTTGAGTTATAATCAAGTAGAGTCGAGTCGAATACAGCCTTGCTCAAACTAAGCTCATAGGATTCGAGCTCGAGTCGAGTTCAAGCTCGAGCATTTAAATATCGATTTTTTAGTAGAGTCGAGCCGGACGCCGAAAACTCGCAAACTAGCTCGCTCAATTGGCAACCCTAGGCTTAAATGTTGGCATTGAGGGTTTGAGGGGTAGGACGGGAGATGTATCGGCATTGAGGGGAAGATCTTGCCATCGGTGGTGAAGGGGTGTCGGCATTGATGGCTCTTGTTGCTAGGGTTTATATTTTGTACGAGTCGGGCCTTATGTTGAACCATATGGTATAAAGGGCGGTTGGTTCGTGGTTTTCTTCTAAACCGGAAACAAAAACCAGGTATGATTGCATGTCCGTCCATTGGCCTGTACCTGGGGATTGCCCCTATAGGCAGTACACCAATCGGATCGGACGATAGGTCTAGTTTTTAAAACACTGGTCGAAACTTGGAGAATTCCGGGGGTGTAAATATAACTGGGAGAAGTCCATTTATTTATTTATTTTAAGTAATAACTAGAAAATATGTTATTGGGATTTCAATTGGTTTTTTTTAATTCAAATCATAGTTACAAAAAACGGAATCGAACAATAAATCGGATTTGAAATAAATCATTGAATTGGACCGAATCATCAAAATTTAGACAAAAATTGGTTTAATTAAATCGGTAAAAATTGATGGGTTGTTAATTATAGAATATATTATTTTGATGTTACGGTGTGTATTATATTTTATAATATTTTTTTACAATTTTTTAGTTTTTTTCCGATTTTTTTTACAACCATGATTCCAACGAATGGGAAAATCTCTCTAATCAGGAAACGTGTACTTTTGAGATTCTCGTTAGTGAGTACAAACAATTTTTACCTCGGCATAAACGAAATGAGATACGCTTAGTTTGTAAGACGAAATTAAGAGAGTGCATTACATATTATTACGACTCCAATTGTCCATGTCGGGGGTGAGCATAAAATCCCATACAGTGTAAGATGCTCCTGTTCAAAAAATCTTAAAAAGGATTTTTACTTGTAGCTTAATTAAATCAAGGGTGGTTCCAATTGTAAAAGTACTCAACTCACCCAGAATGATGCAGGCTTACATGCCAATATTTCTTGGTGGACTTCACTCAAGAAATTTCCTTCGAACTCTCCAAGAGAGTGGAAATAGCAACCCCCCCCTACTCAATCAATCTCGCCTGTAGTTTGTCTTCCAAATCCTAATCTCATCATCTCTACTACAAAACATGACTTGCCCCCTAAAGATGCCAACATAAAGAACCCACCCATAGATACCTCATCCTGCAATTGAACACATACATACGCAGGATCTATGAACCAAGGCAAGGTCAGCTTTGTGAAATTGTTGTTCCTTAATCCTTGCTAAGGATCTCTCCAAGCCATAATGACACGCTTCCCAATGTCTCGAATCATTACAACATGCCGTGCTCGGCAAACACGCCCTTGTTTCAAAACTGCGACAATTCCTGGATCCATCACTCTTTCAACAAGAAGCGTATGTCTCCGCCATTGCCGTAATACTCTTCTTAGTAGTCTTCTCCCCTCCCTTCAGAGTTCAGGCCAATGCAGCTTTTTGGAAGTGCACCTCACAAAGACCAATCCTTCTGTGCCACAAGAAGTCACCAAAACTCACAAACTATAGCACTACCTCAAACCAATAGATCCCCATCAGACAACAGCATTCTTCTACTATTCACCTCTATATTATCACCAATCAGAAACTTTGGGATTAGTCTTTATATCTGAACTATTTGCAAGAAGCCAAACCCAGAGACAAAAGATACGACATTTGTAAACAAGAATTTGATCAAGAAAAAAACTCAATTGAGACTAGGGCATGCAAAGCAACAAGACACCTACCCAGAAAATTCACATTAAACATCCTTCCCCCATTCACCCAAATCAACACCAAAAAAATAAAACAGGCAAGAACATTGAGACCCTTTTATATTTATTAATCCAAGATTTATTACTTTTAAAAACAAGAATTTGAGAAAAACAAAATCACAGTAGCAAAGAACTAAATTGGAACTATAATCTAAGCAAACTAGAAAGAGGAGTTTAATAAAAAATAAAAAAAAAGTTGGGGATGGGAATCAACGACATGGAAACAAAGTGGGTCTTCCCTTCATCAACAACTGCGATTGCTATTGATTGCTCTAAAATCGGTTGGAGATAATTTGTGGAATTTGAGCCCTCAACTTTAAATCTTAAACACGATTTGATCGTCTCATGGAATTCTGATTTTGGTGGATTGTGATTTTTCGGAGTTTGAATTCTAAGACGATTTGGCGCGAAGTTGTTTTCGTCGAAGGGGAGAGCCAGGCGGCGGCGTCTTATTACATCTTGTAGGGGATGTGGACGGTTGGATCAGTGTGGGACAAGATGGAGGGCATTATTGTAACTCTGATGGGTGGATTGTGGGGCCCAATAAGCGCATCCCGGGTAAAATAACACACCGTAATTTTTTTAAAAAAAATTTAGCCAAAAGTACCAAAGATGTGTAGTGTACATTTGAAGTTTTATTTTATATATATATATATATATATATATATATATATTTAGAGTGAAATTTTTAGTATAAATAAAAGAAAAGATATTAAATATAATCTAGTGACTAGTGACGAGACAATCAAAACTAATTATTAAAAAATGAGATTTTTTTTCGATAATGATAAGACGGCCTTCTAATCCTTTTTTTAAAAATTTATTTTAAAAGAGAGCGACTCCAAAGCTGCCCCAATACTATCTTTAAATATGGTCATCCCAAGACCAAGAGCCACCAGGCTACCTGCGGCCAAGGGCCGCGGCTGCCCGGCCCTTGGCCGAGGCGGCTAGCGTGGGCCTCGGCCACCAACTACGTATAATTCTTATTTAAACCTATCATATTTTACATTTAAAAAGTTAATAAATGATCTTAAATATAGTTCTTTGTTATATTTTAGTAAATTTTATTAGAGGTTTTAAATTTGGATAGAATCATACTTGAGAATTAAACACTAATCATATGCATATGTATGCTTTGAAATTACTTTAAAAATTGAGGTTAGTGCAGTCTTCGCTTACTTGAAGAATGAAAAATAGTGACTACTACTACAAAAGATATTAAGATTTACAAGGTGAATTTTTATAAAAAATATTAATATTAATGAAGAACAACCTGGTGTATGAATAATGAAGACTAATATAGCTCATCAGGAAGAATGTAGGAGGGCTATACATGAATATCAATATCAATAATAATGTGTTAATGTACGTAGGTAGATGAGAACTTGAATTTTGGACTTGGGTAACTTAAATCATTACTTATTAGGGGTTATTTACCTTTCATTTCATCATTTGCATTGGTCCAATTATAAACCAGAATTATTAATCCAACCCTTAGCAAGGGTGTGAATTCTAACTCAATTTAACTCGAGTTGCATCCTAACTCTAGTTTTAACTAGACGAGTACGATACAACCTTGTTTTAGTCCGACCATACTCGATTCAATTCAAAATTCAATATTGTATAAATTAACATATATTTTATCAAATAAAACCAATAAATGAAGCCGTTTTATAATGATATACTTAAGGGATAACATATAATGGTTTTACGTAAAAAAGAAACTTTTTGACAATTTATACAAAATTGAACTGTTTGATATTTCAAAATTAGCGTTCTCTTAATACATATGAAAGAAAAATATAGATAATAAAGAAGAAACGTATAGAATATATATATATATATATATATATATATATACATCCTATTTAATACAATATAATATAATATACTGGCTTATGCCTCTTGTTTTCTTATTTACCCTCATAGTAGGGCTAGCGAGCAAGCAAGGCGAACTCACCTTGTACTCAAACTCGATTCGAATAGCTCGAAGTTAGTTTGAATTCGAGTAGAGGTTGAACGAGCTTTGAACATATATAATCGAAATTGACTTAAATAATTTTAATATTATTTGAGCTCGACTCAAGCTTGAAAAAATTTAAACTGTTAAATTTTAATGAGTTGAAACCAGCTCATTTGGGAGCTCAAAACTAGCTCATTTGGGAGCTTGAAACCAGCTAAAAAATAACTCATTTTAGAGAAAAATATGCAATTACATAAATTAAAATTAATAAAATAATCTATCATACTCATAATACACTTATCACCCATCAAATAATCAACAATCCTCATCACAATAAAATATCCCTAGCTCATCTTATTTACATTGATTTTATTATGTTTTTTAAAATTACGTTGTAGTTAACTAAGATGCTAAGATTTAATTTACTTAATTAGATAATTAGTATTCATTAAGCATAACTCAAATTATTCAAATATCACTTCATCCACTATCAGGCATGTATCATGTCAACTAATCAATCCTAATATATTGTGCTAATAATTATCAATTTTAAATAATTAAATCGGAGATAATTATACCTCGAGTTGTTGGTAATCGGCGACGAATAAGGTTTCGTCGCATGTCTTGAAACTCAATTTCAGCACTTGCGACACAAGAAATTCGATCAGGTTCGACTAAATGAGTTTGGTAGAAAATCCGACGAATTCCAACAAATCTGATTTTCTGATAAGTTCCGGCGATTTTCCAGCAACTGTTGCCGATGGCGTCTACTGGCGGGATGGCAATGGTATGGGGTATTGTTGGCACCGACTCGGCGAACCCGACGCGTCTACGACGTTAACAAGGTCGGTGGAGGCAGCGGCTCGCCAGAGAAAGGGCAAACAGGGGCAGTCGGTGGTGGGGTGATGAGATTTGGCCAAGATGGGTGGTGCTGGGGGCTCTGCTCCTGTAGGGGAAGGTCACGGGAGGGTCGGTGACATTGAGGGTGCAACTGGATTGCGGCGGCGACGGTCACCGGCGGCGGGATCGGTTATGGGAGTGCGGCGTGGTTGCGGCATTGGCGATGGAGAAGGAGGGTGATGTCGAAGGTTTGGGGGAACGAGAAGTGACAGGAGGGTGCAAGATATGGGTCGGTGGTGATATTATAAATAAAAGTTGACTCGACTCTTACTCTTGTAAAAAAGAATAACTAACTCATAATAAATCCTAAAATAATCCAAATAATAATAAAAAAACTCATAAAATATATTACACTCCATTACACCACATGTTTTATAACTAAAGACTCACTCAAACTACCCTATAAAGCATCCTAATGTATAATTCGGCCTAAAAATAATTTTATGATCAAATACATAAAAAAAAAATTGCATATTTTAATATACTCTGATAACTTATTTCTCATAATCTTTCTAATGTTGTTATTATTTACTCACGTACATTTGACCTTCATTGTTCATAACCCACAATGAGCCTCGACTAAGTATAGGGTTAATGAAACTGACTTGACTTAAACAGACAGTTGAATCGACTGATTCGTTAATGTAAAATTCTAACTCAAGTAATAGGTTTTATCATACGCTTATTGATAGATGTTGGATCATGTAGGACCTAATTATAAGTAAGATATTTTTATATATGTATTTTTACCTTGGTAATGAACTGTAAATCTTTTAACTATTTTATCAATATTTTTTATGGTTTGTTTCTTATGTAAACAATAACATGCATAATTTATTAACTTTACGAATTTAATTAAACATTGATAAAAAATTAAATTGTTGTGACAGAAATTTTTTATATGTAACAAACTCATGTTAATTAAAATTAATTTTTGTTCTTTTATTATAGTAAAATTATTTTTTAAAATTTATATTATCAATAATAATATTTATTTATAATTTTAAATAGATAAATAATATTATATATATTATTATATTATATTATCGAATCAAATTCAAATTAAACTACAAGTTAATTTCAAATCGAGTTCGAGTTATAATCAAATTGAGTTAAGACGAAACCTTACTTAAACTCGACTTGTAGGATTCAAGTTCAAGTCGAGATCAAGCTCAAAAATTTAAATATCTAATTTTAAGTCAAGCCAAATGCTAAATGCTCAAGACTAGCTCAAAGTGCAAATGTTTTTTTTTCTCCCCTCATCCTTACTCTGCTTCAAGCAATCTCTTGCAGAGAAAAACGTTGGATTATGAATTCTAAGGAATAGTAATCTCCAATAAGAAATAGAATTATATAAGATTCAATAGGGGTGTAAACGAGCCAAACCGAGCCAAACCAAGCTTTAATATAAACGAGCCGAACTTTAATATAAACGAGCCGTGCCAAACTTATTCAAAATTTATAGTGTTTGAGCTTAATTCGAACCGAGCTCGAGCCGAGTTCGAGCCGACCTTTAGTCGAATTCGAGCCTACCGAATGTTTTATGCTCACTTACATAAGATCAAAATCATTTTTCTTAAACACTATGACCTCAATAATATTTACGAACCAAGTCGAACCGAACATTTTTTCGAATTTAAACATATCAAATTCGAATTTCGAACTAAGCCGGGCCAAACATTCCTTTGCTCAAACTCTGTTCGTTGTTCAACGAGCTTATATATTTCGAGTCGAGTATTTTTTCGAGCATAAAATTAACGAACACGAGCACGAGCCGAGCCAAGCTAAACGCAAAAAACTCGCGAGGAGGCTTGACTCGTTTACACACCTAAGATTGAACACTGCATATATTATGACAGCAACAAGGTGTGAATACCAAGATTAATTACGGGCATCTGGCGAGCTTGATCCTTTCTTACAAATCAATTTACAACCGTTCATTGACTTCTTGAGCATTTGATATTTTCATATTTGCTCCGTCAAAACTTACAATGAAGCAAATTACCAAATAGTGATTCACATTGGCCACGCATCACAGAAGGTAACTTGGAAATCCATGTCTGCTTAAATCATTCGAATATGAAATCAAGATATAATATAATGTACAAAATTATCGACTAAGCTAGCCAGACAATCATGAGAAAGCATGTCATACAAAATTTTGGAAGAAAACAATTCGATGAAGAGTGTTCAACATG
Source organism: Piper longum (assembly GCA_032619315.1). Taxonomy (NCBI): domain Eukaryota; kingdom Viridiplantae; phylum Streptophyta; class Magnoliopsida; order Piperales; family Piperaceae; genus Piper; species Piper longum. Next base: position 7,313 of record JAVDBV010051021.1, read on the forward strand.
TAAAATTACAAGATGAATGTGAAACTAGATATTTCATTACCATGGCAAAGACGTACAACATCCATCTACAATCAATACTCGCATATTTCTACCTATTTAGCCAATATAGGTACTTCTAATCATACACTATCGACGCAAGCAGCAATGAATGGGAAGTCATGACAACTGCTAGCTGTGAAAAATTGCAGGGCAGCCCATAAAGATTATACTCACTGTAAGGAGCAACGAGATCACTCGTTGTTGGAGGAGACATCGTTCTTCTGTCCACTAAGAATACGCCGAATCTGAAGACCACGACTGAATGCTTGGTTGAACAGCATACGGGTCTGAAACTCAGAAACAAATGGGAACCAGGCCAAAAATGCAACAGGAGTGAATAAAAGGAGCCCCATTATGATCTCATAACCACGAGCCAGCGCCTTCACAGATCCCCAAAAGCCAGCACGCTTAACCAGTGGTCTGAGAGATTGGGCAATCTGACGGAAAATATGAACATAATTAAAATGCAACAAAGAAAAAGGAAGCCTGATTATCCATGAAGATTCTTTGGTGCAACACGCTTACCAGAATCAATCCCCATCCACTTGGCATAAATGCAAGGAAGCACACAACAATATCTTGCAATGTCATGTGTGGAAGAGCCACAAGAACAGAAATAATGGAAACAAATGTCAAGAAGATGAGCCCCTTAAATAGACGGAAAACAAGCTGAAAATTTGCACCGAACTTCCTCCTTCCAACAGACACCGTCTGCAGATATCAAACTGCCTCAAAACTGATTTTTGCAGAATAAAATTATAGTGTACAAATTAATCTTCTGTGAAAATGTTACCTTCATGATGAGCAATATTGATATGATCACGACCCAAGATATGCAATATACCTACAGTTTAAAGAAATGTAGACAAGAATAATAAACTTGCTTTCTTTTAATATTGGAGATAAACCTTGTAAACTCATAAGAAAATAAGCACATACCAAAACACTTTGGTTCTGCTTTGTTATATTGAGATGGTAAACCAGACCATATTGATAAAGAAAAAACCGCAGAGCCAACAAGATCTCTGCAATAACCCCTCTTTTTCCAGAATAATGAAGATGTTCTTGTTCCTTTTCCCACCATGATTCCCAACTTTGTTCAGGTGGCACACCAATTCCTCCCCGGCTACTGATCCATTTTTTCCAATCAGTCCAGTCTTCAACAATTTTTTGCCATTCAAAACCTGAAGGATTAAAGAGGAATGGAGCAAAAAGCCATGTACCAACCAAAAACCACATTGTAATTGTAATGAAAATGTATGCAACTGTACTCCTATACTGGTGACCGAATACATGATACACAATAAGAAGCATCATTAGCTCAATTCCCTTCACAAAGTGCGTCCGGGAATAAAATCTGTAATTCTCTGCAAATTTTGCATGGAAAACCACAAAACCTCGACCAGTGGCTCTGTATTCGGCACCACCATGTAACAAATTTCTTCCATAGTAATGGGTTTTGGTCCCAAGAGAAAATGTGAAAAAGACGGGGGCTAACTGCAACTGCATTTGAATGAATTCACTGAATGCAGCTCGAAATCCTTTTTCTAGTCCAATCTCCATCATCATGGGCAAAGCCATCAGTAATCCAAGTTGCACAAACGACTGAGAAGCAAGAGCAACCTGAAGAGGTTTGTTGTCACGGATAGCAGCTTCTTGATTCAGTCCTTCTTCCAGCCCACTAAGCACAAGATACAGGCGACCATACAAAAAGACATAAACTGTAAGAACAGTTACCTGACCAAACAAAAAGTTTCCACAGAAATTTAGATGATGAAAAGTGAAAAATCCTTAATATGTAACAAGGCGCAATGCCTTGTGCAATATTGAAGCTCATTATCATGATACGAAAATGTCCTTGAGGATAGATATTTGAAAATAAGATCGTAACAGAAATAATAACATACCAATGTGCTGAAGTAGAAACCAACAGTAGTGAAGTAGCAAGATAACATCCTGAAGAAATCAAAACGGTGACCAAGCCTATAAATGTCACGGCTTAATGTCTGTTCGCCATTGCCATTAGCAATCTTGGCTTCAAAGAGAGAGATCTGGTTGAGACCCACGTCCCTCCCTTTTCCAACTTGCAGGTATTCATGATGGGTAACATTGCCTTCACGGAGTGTGGAGTTGAACCCTAAAAAACAACAGGGAGAAACATTAATATTCTAAATTCTAAATATTTTGGAATTTTATCTGTAATAAAATACAAGTTAGCAGCAGAAGTTCAATATAGATATACCTGCAAAGATATCTTCACTAAGATTTATGATTTTTGATGCTTTACTGAGACCACCTCTTGTTAGATGAAATAGTCTATCAAATACATCTGGATGGCCATAGTGAAAACGAACTCTGGAAAATAAGCAGAAATTAAAGCAATGATCCTTGCAAACAAAGAGATAAAATGGAAAGAGGATACCAAAGCAGGCAGAAGAAACTGCTCATTCATTTGTCTTATCACTAAATTATTATTATTTCTTCCAAGAGAAATTGTTGTCATTTGCTGAGGCAGGTTTAAGACCATAAGTTAATTGGATCTTGTTTTTCAACATAAAAGCTTTTTCGATTTTGATCAAGTGCATGCTGGCAAGTGACAACTAGATAGGCGCCAGCACAGGAGCAATAACAGGGATGTCCTATGACCATTAGGTCAAGGGTGATGTAGAAAGTCAAGCAAACACTTCACAAAAACCGGGGTAAAATTGCGAAAAGAAGATCACACTACCTGCCTCTTCACATAAGGCGAAGAATATTTGTACTTTATGAAATTTCAGTATAGTCCACTTACAGAGAGCTTAGGACTACCAGAATAGACAGCATTGATATAAAATTCACAACTAACACCTTTGGAATGATTACACGATCTAATACTCCTGCTACTTTGGGAGCTACAACAACCCATAGGCGCTTTACCGCCAAACTATATGACTTATGTGTTCTCATGGGAACATCGGAAAGGGGATAAGGTAGGTGCAAGTAATGAGTGGTCAACAATCAGGACAAGAACTTTGTATCCAGAGAAGGTGTGCTCATCACTTTGATTATTTCATTCAAAGCTACATGCAGAGTTTAAATTTGAAGATTCAGGATGAAAAGCAGCATATCAAATTGAATACTCACTTCAAGGGATTGGCCAATAACCTCTGTCCAATTGTTACAAAACTCGTCTCTTGATTGGACATAAACCAGGCTAAAGAAGAAATACTGCACAAAAAGAACAGAGAATTTGAAATGAGCCAGGTCCAAAGATTATGGGCTTCTATTGCAAGATGAGTTACATGAGAAGAACTATTCAAAATTCACCTTCCAGTAAAAATATGCTCTCTCAAACCAAGAATTGAAGGATGCCTCACCCCATCATGATTGGTAAGAAATTCTTCCAACAGATTCCGCATCTTGAATGCCTCTTCCATGTAATTATCCTGAAAAAATAAAAATAAAAAACAATTCTTAGAAGCACCAGCTTACTAGAGGAATGCTCACACCACCTAAATTGAAGAAAAATACTTATGTACCTGATTCATATCAATTGTTTGCAAACCCTCTCCTCGAGTAAAAATAATAGCATGGTTTTGATTTTCGGGCTTTCCCTCCCCTAACATTGGAGGACCTGGTAGCTTAATCTTGTAAATAACCTGTCAAAAAAGGTTTTTCTTTTTTAAAAAAAGAACCCTAACCTAATCAATCCTCCACTTCTTCTTCTTCCACCTATTACCCAAAAGGTGTCAGGGGCATGAAACCCTAAATTAGGATCCATGCATTTATAAATGGCAAATTTTTTTATGGCCAAATACCTTTCTTGACACCAACCCTCCTCTCTTATCCGGACTTGGGACCCGCAATGCAGAAGCATTAGCTTGGGACCCAAAGCTAATTAATATCACCGCAAATTACAAGAAAAGAAAAAATAAAACCAACCGATTGCATCAAGCTTGATAACTAATATTAAGATAAATTAGCTTCACCTGGTCCAAACTTTGAACAGGCGTTGGAGCATCTTGGGCCGTTCCTGATGGATCTTTTATACTTGCTATGTTAGCCTTCACCAAGGCAGAGTAGTATATTTTATTGTTCTTTTTGGACTTATCTTTGGTAGGTTGTTCAACCTCATCAATGTAAGCCACACGAAGGGAAGGATAACTAATTACAGAAGGACAATAAAAAATAACTTAGTATTGTAAATGCTCAAAGAATGTGCAAATATTTTCCATGAAATAGATTTTTTGAATCATTGACGAACTCTGTCATAAGCTTCAAAATGTCCTGTGCTCGAGGATGACCAGAACGTTTGTCAATGCTATATTGCTGGCATGAGACTACATAAGTGAACTTCATATCAGCCACTGCTTGCAACTGAGACCACAAAGATCGTTGCACTTTTGCCTGATCTTCAGATGCATATTCAACCGCCTTGTACCCTTCCATCAATTCTGGCACAAAAAAGTTCAAAAAATCAGAGTAAAACTAAACTCTAAAACTTAAAAGTAAAATAAATTACCCTCCTCTTTTGCCATATCAAGAAACGCCTGAAGTTCCAGTGCTTTCCGGTAGTACATCATGCCCCTCACTAACATCAACGAATAGATTGTAAGCATCAAGCATATAAGAGGAAAGAAAGAATATTATCAGCTCCATACTTATGGGATTAACTATCCACATAAAAATGTTTAAGAAGAAATCTATCAAAAGCAACACACTTGAGTTTAACAGAAGAGAAAAATCTGCATGGATTATAAGGGTGGCAGAAATCTCTTCTATTGTGGCAGTGCATACTTATAATGTAAGTAAGAGAGTATTAATAGCTTTCTTTTTTAATTGACAAATTTACACCAAGTTCAAGTTGCAAAGAATAATTTACACCTTAATGATATGTAAATAATCACTTTTTGGTCATCATTATATGCGAGCATTCCCATGCACATTTATGTGTATAATATGGTGGAGCATAGACATCAGGAAATGCAAAATGAGTTATCTCATCTAAATGAAACCCATGCACCACAGGTTTTCTTAAAAACTAAAGAATCACAAATCTGTATCTACCAGTTCTGGTCAGTGTCTGGCCTCTATATGAGGCCCAAAGACGAAGTTTTTCCTCAAGTTCCTCGCTCCTTTTTAGTTCGTCTTCTGTTTCGCAGTCTATCCGCTGAAGGAAATTGGTCCATTCATCTGCACATCAGGAAGTTGCACAGCAGTTTTTAGTTTGAATTTCAAGTACAATATCAGAGAATTCTATGGCCACGAGTGTTTCTTCACCAATAATGCAGTAAGGGCAACAAACCTGGATAGATCTTTTGTAAATAGAAAAGTATGGATACACCATCCTCATTCATATCTTTTAAGTCCTTTAGAGAGAACATAACTTCTTCCTTATAGTACGGAGTCAGGACACTGAAAAATGATGGCCCAAATGTCATGTAAATAAAAGAAAAGGTTTAAGCAAAGAAGAACTCCACATTTCCTGTTCATGGGGAAAAAAGTAAACAAGCGAAATGAAAGGATTATTCTAAACAAGGGATATGAAAGGATTATTCCAGAGGAAAAGAACCACAAAAGGTTAAAGTTTTATAAGGAAGTCCTCCATTAGAAAGTCGCTTGGCCTTGCTTGAACATGTGAGCTTTAAATTGTGTTGTTTAGAGGCCCAGAGGGATGGGATAAAAGAGGTACCGGGAGATTCTAACATTTGATTTGTCTTCATGAGAATCTAATAGATTTAGGGCATACGAGACAAAATATGGTGCTCCCCTCAAGTCAAAACTTTGCTTGTTAACCTCATATATCAAAGTATTATGAGATCGTGTATAAAAACAAAACTAATGATGGAAGTTTGTACAAGAAGCTTACGAAAATGACAACATATTCCGAACTTTTGGGGCAATAGGCATATCCATGAACAGTGAATTACTGAAGAACAAAATTCTCCGCCTGGCTTCTATATTGGATGGTACATCCATCGCAGACTCTTTGACTGTGAGCAATAAATCCAACCTTTTAATCTGGATGAAACAAAAAGGAAATTCTCAAGTTAACAATTTGCAGAAAGGAGTCAACCTTGAAAACTCAAGCTAAAGGATATTTTCCTTATATTCCAACACTATCCCACGTGAACAAGTTGCATCTCTTTTATTTGCACACCAACATATTTTTGCATCCTCAAGTGCTTATCAGACCCAACAATTAACATAAAACCTTTTTTTCCTTCCTTAACAGCATAAGAGAAATTGAGAACTTTAAAAAATAAAAATAATAGACAGTATCAAAGCAAACAGTGGAGTCGATTCTTACAGGCTGTGAAAAAAATAGAATCCAAAGGATAAGCTGGACATATTCAGCATGTTGAAAAAAATAATAGAAAGCACTTCTCTAGGGCTTTAGCTTCTAGGAGAAGATAACCAAGAAAATACAACAATATTACCTTCTCTTTCCAGGCATTTGTGAATTGGTCAAGAGGAAGAGGATAGTTGATTGCTCCTGCTGTAGCAAATAATTGAAACTGTTGGTGGAGGGGTGTTATTCCCCCATTCCTTCCATAGGAGTTCTCCCCATGAATAGAATCCAATATCCTAGTAAAAAAACATGCAAGGAAAGCTATTAGCATCTATCATTTCATGGACATACAAGTGCACGTTTATGAGCATTTAAAACAGGCAGAGAAGAAAAGATAAAATTGTATACCAAGAAATCCGCTCTTCCATTATATCCCTGGTCACATCCTCAAGCATGTCTTGGAAAATCCTCACAACCTTGGCCCTGTCCTCTTGTTTATTTTCCAGCTGTCACAATCATATACACATCCTATTTCATGTGAACAAGCCTACCAGAAAATTTTTATCCATGCAGAAAACATACACACATTGACCACTCACCAAACATTTAATCAAATCAACAAAGCGGCTGTATAGGTTTGGGAGGGCTTTCATATTCAACGCAGTAATCAAAGTTTTACCATCAATGTGCTTCTCAACCTCTTCGAATATTTTGTTTATGACCCTAAAAGCACAAAACAATAACTATGAATTAATAGTAAAACAGTAAAATAGAACACACAATACAAATGTTTGCAAATAAAAATTGCTTACTCGTTTTCCCTTGGCCCATCTACTAAGAACATAATAATACTTTTAAATGATGCATAGCACTCATGAATAGCACTTTCCATATAACTCTCATTTTCTATTCTTTTCTTCAATTCTTTGTCATTGCCATTGCTATCTTTTGCCATATCCAAAGCAATTGGTATCTACAAGACAAATATCCAAAATACATAAAACAAATAGCACATCCAGGCCTGCGATATTTTGTACTGATAGAATATATTATTCCAACGGGTTTAGCAAGATTATTTTGACCTGTTGTCAACCAGCATTTAAAATTTAGGATATGCCCAATTCCTTAGTTGGAAATATAATTAACTCAATTAAGCCAAACCTTGCTAGCCAGCAGGAAAGGTGGCCACCTTACAAGCTTTAGATCAGGATCAGCCCAGTATGGAACAAGCATTAGATCCATCTCCCTGCAATTTCAACAGTAATTTGTAGTTGGTCCAGAGAAAATTTAATGACAAAACAGTTCCATATTATTAATTTTTAAAAAATCCACATTATTTTTTAAGATCAGTCTCTACATTTTATCATTCATAGTTTACCTATTGTTGATCAGATCTTCTTCTCTCAAACTTTCAATGATTTTGTTCCACAACTGCGCAAACTTTGCCGCTTCTTTCACTTTATCAGGAGAGATCTGAATCAACAGACAGTTCCAATGCCAGTTTAAAGAAGATCTTTCCGCAGGTGGATAGTAACAATGAAAGCATTTTTTGATTTTCTAAACAAGGGAAATTACAAAGAAGATACTAACCCCTTCAAATTTACTTGAAAAAATAGCCTTCAACCCCTTCTTTCTAGGGCCAGACTTTTCAAATGGAATTAATTTCTCATTAAAAGCGCCAGGCAATGCTTCAAAACGGGACCCCAACATTCCCAATGTGCGGATCTGAGAATAGCAATAACAAAATCAAATATAAAAAAGTTTTGAAACACATGATCACTGAATTCAAGTGCACATTTAACTAGTAAGCCTTAAATGGCAGCACTCTATACCAGGTTGCAATGACCCATTATATTTGTCATTCATGGTTCTAAATGTACTTACAATCAAAATTGATGTCTAATGAGTTTGTGTAAAATTACAATTTTTAATCACTTTACTCAATCTTTTGTGCTAGTAATGTTATATATTCATTGGTTCTATTTCCTAACAGCTTGAACTTTTTGGACAAGTGCTTAGACAATTTACATAGTCAAGAGCCAAATACAGGGGTTTTGAATTTAGTTGGCAATATATATTGCCCAAAAAAATATTAATCTGCCCAATATGGACTATTCGCCCTATGTTTGTCCACGTGCTAAACCATAAAATTTGTACACATGAAGGGAAGTGTTGAAAGAAATATCTTGTAATTCTCTATCCTAATAGCTTGAGTTTTTAGGACAAGTTGTTAGACCATCTAAACTTTACAAGTAATATGAGTTAAAGTTTGTAAAACTGTGTCAATTCACAAGTTGAGTTTTTCACTTTTTTGCCTTTCCTATGATTTTATGCATTTTTTGCGTGTTAATTTATTAGGTTTGGGTAAATTCTTCACCATGACAAATTTCAGTACTGAGTTTTATACAGGCAAGAGAGATAGGCATACACAATGAGAAGAATTTTCAAGCAATTCCAAAAAAATGGAATTAGTACATGAAGAGATATTTTGTTTCATGTTCTAAGATAACTTCGAGTGAATGACAATTTAAATCAGTTTACCAATATTGGCATGAGGATATTGAAGTAAACATTGAATGGTTCATTTCCTAATTGCTTGAGCTTTAAAGCAAAATCGTTTCACCATCTAAATTTACAACTAGGATCAAGATGCTTGCATTGAAAACTTACACCTAGCTTAAGTCAAAATTTTCAAGTGGTTCTTTTATGGAAGATTATAAACTTTATTTACCTCACCAAGACGTCTGAATGCTCCATAAATGCCTCCAATGAATGTTGAAAACAATGAATACCAAATTTGAGTATCCATGAAGTAAACCTGATAAAGTTAAGCAACACGATGACACTGGAAAAGAACACACATCTTGAAACAAAAGAGCCCCGATGTAACCAAGAAAGCGCTACCATACCAGAATGATTGGGGACCACAAAGCAATAACCACCCCAATGTTGTTTTTGGCTGCAAGTACAGCTCATTATAGCACAAAAAATTGCCTTAGTAGTGAAGAAACACATTTATTGCAGTTACCTCGAGGAAAAAATTCATGCCATTGAAATCTGTGTATTTGAATTTCCATCAGAGCTTTCGTGGGCCCCACAAGAGGTTTTATCTATAGTAAAAAAAACATATATTAATAAGACACTCAAGGTAATTACCGTTTAGGATGATTTTGTACAGTACATGACAGCCTTGAGTGCCGACAAAAATAAGAGTTTATAAAATTTTATTAACTGAAAATTTTACAATGAAAACACCAAATCTTGTGGTAGTTCTTGTTAGGCCTAAGTTTTAATGATTATCATTCTAGACACTATGGACATGAACATTGGATAGACATGTTACTAGGTCATAGAATGACTATGGGCATGCTTCGATCGAGATTGAAACATATTTTCAAAAAGATCTAAAGTGATTTTGGTTATGATACTTTCCAAATGTGTAGTGGACATAGAGAGTTTTCCAATGAATCCAGAATCACTCAATGGGAGTTCTCTATAAGAAATTATGGCTTGTCAAAGTTTGCATTTATTCGGTTGATAATTTAGAAGATCATTCGGAATGATTGGCAACTGATCATGCAAGTTAGGGAAAATTGGAGAGTTTGGCAGATGTTCCAAAATCAAAGGAACTATCGGAAATAGACAAAAGACTACTAGGATTTCAGACAGAATCATCAACAGATTGATCAGCTATCAAACACTTAGAAATTTAAGGGAATTGGGCGATCAGATAGCATTCGGAGGACCGATCGACTACCAAACACAGCCAATTAGAGTTTCCTTCAGAGTGATCATTGATCGAGGGGGAGGAGCTCCGATTTAGATATGGAAAACATCACTCAAGAAAATCGGTAAGACTTTAGATCGTCATTCGGGCATGGGATTTAGAAGCCTCTCAAATCGATCGACAGGGTCATTGGCAACCAAACGATTGGGGAAACCACCAAAAGCCAAATCTTGCTTTTTCAAATCAATGGTTGAGATTAACCACTTTCAGCTATAAATTGGCGCCTTTGGAGAAGCCTTGGAACTAAGGCTAATGAGGTGATAGAAAAGGGAGATTTGTTATGTGAGAAAGTGAGAACTGTGGGTAAAATCAAATCTTTGTGATCTAATAAGGCCATTTGTGAAGGGAGTGTGTTTATTTCGTAAACTTGAAAGGTGTTTATAACGGGTTTGGGCACCTAGGCCGATCGGTGGAGATTGAGTGAAGGTTTTAAGGGGCTTTTCTAGCTTTAGTGGCATTGCTCTAAGGTGTTCGAGTGTTGCTCCTAGGTGTTGGAGTGGTTGATAGTTGCCTTAGGCTTGGTGGATAGCTTGTAAGAGACTAGTGTGTTTGTTATTTCGGCTTGATAGAGAGCTTGTATAAGAACAACTGTTTCTTGTAGGTGTACAAATGTTGCTTCTAGGTGTTAGTGTTTGTTATAGTGAAGCTAACAGATCTACCCAACCGAAGAACTTGGTGGGCTGGGAGAAAGGAGCGGGAGTTTCAAGCCTCTTTAAAAACTCTTGTATCCTTAGTATTTGATTTCTCCTCTTCACTTTGTTTATTTACTTTGATTATTGTTTTGTGCATTCTAAGTGTTTGATCAATTGTTTCACACAAAATAACTTGTAAAACACTTTATTTTGTGTGAAACTAACCAATTCGTTCTTATCTCTTGTATGGCTTAAATCTTGATCACCAACACTAGAGACTATTGGCAAATTGATTAAGTAATCAATTTGGCTAATTGTGCATATTTGGTATTTAATTTTATTCCTCACACAGAGCACATAAGCTTTACAAGTTCACTTCAGTGGTTTATGTAAGTTGTTTGATTCAAATTTATTCACTTGTATGGTTAATTACATTTTCCAACACTTGTGAATGATTTTGAATTAAATTCACTATTGTCCATTGTTGCACGTTATATGTTTGATTAAATTTCGAAATTGTTGGTAGTTAATTTGTTATGATCAATTGGTAGCCCTAAGATATTAAGTTTTGGACTTGTGCTTTTTGGATTTTGATGATAAAATATTAATCGTGTTGATTGTATGATAATTTTCCCTAATATAAGGTTCAGATGAACTAGAGCAATGTTATTCAACATTCAATTTCATATGGAGCACTTTGAAAATGTTGTAACATTTCAAATTAATCATGGACTCGGACATAAAACATATTGGACATGCACATGATCTAAGTCAAGGTGATTTGTACATGAACTTGGAAAAAGGTTGAAAGTTTTAATGGATTTTGAAGACCAGAATGTCATAGGAAACCTAAATCATTGATTATGTTTGAATTTTAACTTGAGAGGGAAAATTGTGTGGGAAAATTGTGTAGGAGTTTGGAGATGCCTACTTCATATTAATTGCTCGAGTAGTTAGATAGTACGAGTTCACAAGGCTATATAAGGAGCTCGGTACAAAACGAACAAGTTGCTCAATATCTGAATATTCAAAAGTGCTTTAAGTGTTCTAAGTGGAAATTTAGTTTGGAATAAGGTTGAGAGCTATATTGGGTACAAGCTTCGGATAAGCCTCATTGTGTCAACCTTAGGATTTTAAGAGATCGGGTAATACTTGTATTTTATATCTCTTGTGTTGAAAAGATCTGTTGATCTTGAGAAGGCTATTTATAAACCAATCGGTTGTGATTGGTGTGTGAAAGTGGTGTGTGCTCACACTACAGGTTTTGTACACTTCCGACACGAAGTGTCATGTAGTGTTATAATTGTAAGTGTTAAATTTAGCTTGTGAAGTCGAGCTAGGCGCCAACGGGTGAAGGACAAGCTTGTGGTTTGTAAAGTCAACTCGGGGTTGAGTGTGGTGAAGGACAAATAGGCTAGTGAAACATGTGGGTCTTGCTTAGTAAAAGACAAGTGGTTGTACGCTAAAGTTGTATAATATTTTTGATTTGGTCATAGTGAAGTAGAGAAGGCCTACCTAACTGTAGGATACAGTGGAGTAGAAGAGAGGACGTACCAATAAGGAACCTCCTTAAAAATATTTGTGTTTGATTCCTTGTCCTTATTACTCCTCTTTTATACTTTAATTGGTTTTGGCTCATAAACAAATTTTGTAACTGGTTTCGTTAAACTCGTTCATCAACACTTGTTATGATTATATATATATATATATATATATATATATATAGTCACTTAACATTTTTTTAGTATCTCCACAAGACAAGATTCTTATGTAATCATATTTCGGCATTAACTGATTCGTTATTTGTTTTAGTTTTTCAACGCATACCGAAACTTTCTTTTCATGGGATATGTGGGTATACTAATTTGCGTGCTTAGTGTTATTTTGATTGGTCATTACCCACGCTAGGACCCTATAGTTTTTTGTAGTTTACGAAAAATTCAAAAAATGCCTACTAATGAAGCAATACAAAGTAGAATAGACTCAACCAAACACACAACCATCAAAACAAGGAAGATGTAAGCGTAAACTAAAACCAGCTGACTTGTTATTTTCTGGAAGACAAAAAACCTTCAAGGATAATTTCCACTCAAAACCACAAAAGATGGGACAAGAACAAAGCTTCAACTTTCAATACAGACAAGATCAAATTTTGCCGAATTAACAAATATCCTTGACTGAACAAAGTGAATTAACTACAATATATGTGAAAACTATTGTGACCCTCACAAAGTAAGACTTCAATACTCACATCCCTTGTACATATAATACCAGAAAATAAAATCTTTTTATAATTTAATATGAATATGCAGTCTAGTATGTATGATTTATAATTTCCATTTAAATAGAGTTACATTATGGTTCTCGATAGTTAACTTTATCAACAAGGCTGTAAAATACCTCAACATAGTAACTGAATATTAATTTTGTTGTCAGCAGCAGAACCCAGAACAATGTATACCTAATGGGAGAAGAAAAGGTTATCTGAAGAGTTTATTTCTGTCTCAAGCAATTGAAAGAAATTAGGCTTACTTCAAAAGTGAAAATGCACTTTCATGCATTCCTCTTCCAACATAAAGCCGAGGCTGCCATAAGAACAGAAGTTAGATAAGAGAAAAGTCTCTCAGGACAATACAGATAAAACCAAAGCATGATATTTCAGTTCACCTGGGACCACCACATCATTAGCATCATGATCTTGTTATTGGACCTTTCAAGATGCCGCCTAAGTAAAGGGACAGTAAACAATAATGCTGCGAGCATATTTGGTGCCAGATATATAACCACTGCCAAAATGTATAAAGTGGAGGGACTTTGGCCATTTCCGAACCAGCTTTTGATTGTTCTTGCTAACCCAGGAGGATTATCCCAACTACAAGCATAAGTGACAGGCAAAACAACTACCCATGCAGCTGCTGAAACGACCTTCAAGATATATCTCAGCTTGACATGAAGTGACATACCATGCCTTGCCCTCCAGCTCATAATTACATCAAGCACAGCTGCAATCAGTTAAAAAACAGAATAGACATGCATAAATGACGCACAAGTCTACTCATTGAGTCACTGTGGGGGAATATGAATGAAGAAATGGAGGCACAGGAAACGGATGCACATAAAACAACAATTATCAGATGTCATCATGCCTGCAACTCACAACCAAACATCATCATCTGCTAGATACATTTTTTTTAAAGCAATCATCATCCTCATTATGTTAAGAGTGTAGATTCAATTCAAAATCCGATTTGTCTTAAAACAAAAAACAAAAACAGATAACACAAAAAACAAAAACAAAAACTTAAGATGATCAAAAAGGCCAATAATAGAGAACATCTAAACCACAATTAAGCTAGGCTTGGTGCATTAATCTTCATGCCCAATGCTCACCACAAAAGGATAGAAAGAGAATTCCTTTATCTTCCACCAGGTACCAAAAAGGTGCTGGAGGCATGGATTGTATATAGGATCCATGTCACTATAAATGGATGAGTTTTGAAGGTTGGATGCCTTCTTGATGCCATCCCTACTTTATCTAGGCTTGGGACCGACAATACACAAACATTGGTGGAGTAAAGGATAGCAGAAGAACACCAAATACCATAATAGATTCAAACAAAACAAGATATAAAGGATGAAAAACATACAAAGGAGGAACTGTTTTTATTAGAGGAAAAAAGAACAAGAAAAACAAGTCAGTTAAGTATCCCAACAGTTCAAAGAGGTGGTACAAAATAGACTTGAAAATAAGCAACAAAAAGTGCCTATTAAGTTAGCAGACCAAGAAGAAAACAACTTTTAGATAAACAAATTAGATATAAATTTACCAAATGACAAATGAATGTTTCACTTTTGCAACAAATGTCAAGATCATATTAGACATGACAACCTTGATAAGGCCAAAATCTCACTTATGGCTCCAGACATGCATATGGAAATAAGAGCAACAATTAGAGTTGACACAATATGACCAAGCAATCACAGATTTGAGGAAGAGGAAATAAGCATTTGACAAACGCAGGGTAAGGTTGAATAGAATACACCCCCATATGATCTGACCACCTAGTAAAAAAACAACATAGTATGTACATCTACGTGCACACGTGCAACCAAATGTAACACTTTCGTGCAATTATTTTGCTTACCTTGGCCAAGCTTCAATATTGCGGCAGTGATAAATATGCTCAATACTTTCTTAAAGACATCACTATTTAACACAGCAGTAGGCTCAGGGCCATTCCAAGCAACTATTATCATTGCCTACAATTAATCAACAATAAACTATGAAAAAAAAAAAATGAAGGATAAAGCAAAGGCTAGGCCTAAAACATTTATAAAACCTGCAAGCAAAGGATAAAAAAGCTCCACATTCTGTCAAAACTTCTAAATACATGCCAATATGAACGTATCTCCACAAAATTGACCTTTCCTATCCATCGATCTCTCTTTGTAGGCCCACTTTCCTGAAACAACCATGAAAAAGAGTCATGCAAAATTTATGACCAAGAAGTTTTCTGTTTTTGTTAAAGCCACACACAATAGTAGATAAATTGTTTGAAAAAAAAATCTCGACAGATAGTTCCACATCATCTCTTTAAAAAAAATCAAGCCACGATTAAAGGTAGTATTGTGAGAGTAGGTTATGGATATGTATTACGGGTATTTTACTCAGGTTAGTAGCGAAGGGACCTTCCTACGTCCAGACATTAACTATTGCTGAAAAAATAATATTACCCTCCACTTTGGAAGAGGCTGCTACCTTTCCTATGTAAGATAAATATGAATGAAGGCAATTTCTTCATAAGTTTAAGCTATTAGTTTAAGTGATCCTCCAACAATATTTAATATGGGGCTCCATTCCTGCACGAGCAAAGTCCAAATATGCTTGCACATGAAGGAGTGTCTTTTGCAGCCATTAATAACGCTGTCAAAAAATAGCTATCCAACAAAACTTATTATCCCTTTAAATTTCCTCTCCACAAATAGTGCAAACAATTTTACTTATCTGTGAACATTTTCTTCATAGTGTTATGACTAGCATTTGTTCAATCAAAATTGATTCAAGAATCAAGGACAAAAAATTTTAAGTCCTCAAACACACTTGACTTCAGAGTTTTGATTCAAGCACACTTGATTCAAAAATAGCATTCGGGTACTCGGCGAACTCGAGAGTTACTAAAGTTAGTTCCAATATGGATCAAATTTAATGCGCTTCCCATTCAATATTTCGGAGATGAAAGTCTATCAATGTTGGCTAGTACTTTCGAGATCCCACTATTTGCTGATAGATCAACCATGAATAAAACTCAGCTTGCTTATGCCTAGTATATGTGAAAATTAATTATACTTTCATATTTCCTACATCTATTATGCTGATGAGAGATGATGACTCCTCTTACAATCATTGCCCCCTCATCAAAAGACTCAGTAATCGGACTATTGCAAATCTTGGAGGAAACACCTCCCACACTATATCCCAATCCATCATTCAAGGTTCTTGGGATCTCATCTCTAACACTATGAGCACAAAAGAAGCTCTAAATTTTTTAAACAAGATTACTCCTTTCTAATCTCATGAGGATGATAGAATAAGGTGGTTATCCTCTACAAAAAAAATTTACTTTGAAGAGCTGTTGGAACTTCTTTAGACTTCCTTCTCCAAGAGTTTCATAACACCCTCTTGATTGGAACAAACTGGCATGCGTTCATTGCTTGGTTGGTCATTTCAAATAAGATCTTAACTGTAAACAATCTTCAAAAGAAAGGACTTCATCTCGCTAACAAATGCTCTCTTGTGAGGTTTACTTGGAAGCTAGTAAGCCATTTATTCTTTTTAAGTACTCTTATAGTAAATAAGTTTGTAAGCTGGTCCTTCAAAAATATTACATATTCCATCAAGTCAACTCCTTGGATGAAGAGATAAATTGACTTCTTACCTTTTGTTTACAAAACAAGCATGCAAGTCTCCTCCTTAAACCTCTTTTTGCTGCTTACATCTCTTCCATTTAGAACGAGCGAAATAAAAGAATATTTGAAGATCTCAAAATGACCCATGATTCGTTAGCTATATCCATTATTTCTCAAGTACAGTTTGCTTCGGAAGTTTTAAATTATAAATAAAAAATTATTGATCCTTGTGATTTCCTTCTAGACTTTTGGACGTAACCCTGTAAGGACTCTAAGGCCTTTTTCTCTTTGTATTTCTTTGCTCATTTGGGGGTTCTTGAAATAAAATTTTACTTTAGTAAAAAAAGTAAATAAAACTTGTATGTTGCCTCGCCCTCCATCATCCTGCCCATCCATGTTAACCTATCCGCACTCCGCATTGGCCTCCAAGTTAATGTGTCTTCAAACACTATCATCTGGCATTCACTAAACATATCTGCCCACCTGTAATCTTCACTGACCTCTGGCCTTGCTGCTACCTCTTTGCTTTCGAACCAAACTCTAGTCAAAAGCCAGTTGTTTGGAACATGTTGGTTTTCTACATAGATGCACGTAAGTGCACTTTTCTGCTGCCATCTATTTTTCTGCCTGTTTGTTTGTTTGTTTATAAGTACTAATGGACAGAAAATAGTACCCTAAGTTGACCAGCTATATTTTATTTTCATGGAGACCCATTTTGGGTCAATTTTTAAAGGCAATAACTTATGATTTATTTTGATGGCATTACTATGACTATCTTTTATGATAAATTCATTAATGTCATATTTTTTCAGCTGACTATGAGAAGAACCATCAGCAATGAACGACGAACAAAACAAAGATCCTCATTTTCAATCTAAAGCATTGGATCTTATTTAATTTGCTAATTCAATGGTAACAGCCATTCGTCAAGCTCATCCAAAAATGTGTAATTTGGGACTGATGCAACAACCCATTCTGCTTCATTTGGAAGGACCGGAGGGTCTCTTAGTAGCCAACTGCTGAGCAGGAACAGGTCAGCCAACAAGAGTGTTCCCAAAAGGAACTCTTTTGCTCATATGATCAACTTGCTAAACCGGTTTGTTATTATGAATAACTTGTTTCCAGGTATCATGTGCACTAGGCGCATAATTCATTATACTCTAAGGAGCCTGTTTGACAATAAAGATAGTATTGGATAAGTACATTTAAAGACCAAAGCCAGATAAGGGAACCTTCATGTCTATGTATTTAGTGAACCACAGTTAGACCACTCAGTAAGCAGTTGGCAAACTAAACAAACACCAGAATATTCCAATAGAGCAATCAATGGACACAAACATGCAGAAGGAAAAAAGAGTAAATTGCCCTTCTCATAGCAACTTACAATATTTTTATCACCACGAACTACTTCCGGAGGCTGATAAAAGAAATCTGCATCAGCTCGCATTGGCCAACCCAAGCGAAAACAGTCAACAGACCTGCAAGTATTGTAAAATATAGTACTAAATATCGCATGTACAGCCTTAAACAATGTAAGGACAGATATAGGTTAATACCAAAAATATTCATTCAAATCATCATAGTTCCTCCACTGAGAATGTTTAGACTTCCCTTTTTTACTCCTCTCTGCTTCCTATAAATCAGACAATGAGTGAAAACAACTTATAGGAGAAATAAGAATTCAATTCAGTATTTGAGAGGATAAAAAATGATTTGAAAAGTTAGTATTTTTGTATAAGACAATATGATAATAAATAAAGGAATTACAGAGATATCATACTCTGGCGAGTGTGTTATATATTGGAGTCACGACTTTTTGCAAGAATGCTTCTTTGTCTCCTCCATAAGCTGGCTTGACATGCTCCCCAGTCATGGAACTAACATTACCAGCAAGCATGCCATGTAGTTCATAGGCCATCTAGAAATAAAAAGAAAAAAGGGAGACAGAGATCAAAAATTCCGTTAACTTAGATAACAAGATAATATCATATTAAAACTTAAAAACGGTGAAAAGCATTTCTACCTAAGTAAGAACACAACAATCTAAAACACAAAATGGTAGACAGAAAATTATTTGATTTATTACGTCAAACTTGTACATTTTAGACATAGTAGTAAAGCTTTATTTCTTATAGTTGCAAGGTTTTCCTCCTCAGCTCCTAAGATCTTGGGTGAATTTGTGAACCCTGCTGAGATGAAGATCTTGGCCAGATTTCACAATAAATTGATGAGATTCCAAAGAAAAAAAAAACAAAAAACAAAAGACAAAAACAAACAAACAAACAAACAAACAAAAAACAAAACAGACAAAGAATTGACGTCGTCTTGAATCAACAATAACAAGGCACAGTTCCTAAAGATGTAAATTAGATAGTATGATCAAAACACAAACAAGATGTTCATTAAAAAGAGACATATATGCATTCCTTCTACATAGGGAGTACTCTTTTGTTAGCTATTTTATAAAATTGGGCACCCATGCCGGGAGCTATGGGTGGGTTTGTTTTTAATCTTATTCTCCTAATGTCACAAAACATTATGTTAGAAAATACTCTGCCCTGATTAAAGCCCTCAGATAATTAAAGATCCTTTTGGTTAGGACTATGATCTGATTTGTAACCTCAACCCCAACAGAATACGAATTAATTAGGGAGTTTATCAATAAGTCCATCTGATTGTCATCTAGGCACCTAAAGAGTAAAAGCGGAAAGAGGATGATTATGATCAATTTTAGAAAACAAACCCTCAATTAAGCATTAATTAAGAAGTTTATCAATAAGACCACTTAACCCTTGTCTATAGCACCTCATAAGGTGTAAAAGAGAGGAAATTGCCGTTGAAGATGTGAGGTGATCCATATGCGAAAAATGAGCACATTTAGCTCATCAGTGTGTTCAAGACTACAACAACAATGGGACAACAAAAATCTGTCCATCTCTACTCTTAAGAAGTAGATCACTCCACGTGCAATTTCCAATTATTCTACATCATGGAGATCTAATGTCAAATTCTTGACATACATAAAAAAAAAGAAAAAAGAAATGGCAACTATTTCATACATGATGATATATGTAGCAGAGGCACTCTGGCATAAAACGTAAGTTTGCAGCCTCTCCCCAGATAAGTAGGTAAAGTCCAATATATAATAGCTTTCTTTGTGGCACTTCCTGCTGAATAGTGGGCAACCTGTGATAACCATCAGAGATAAAACAAATATATGAATACTTGAATAGAAAAATAATTGTATGGAAACATGATAGACCTTAAGTGGTAAATAGGTCTTGAATGATAATAGTTTGAAGAAATGTATGAAAATGATAGAAAGTAACAAGCAAATGATAGAATAGATGATAGTATATCAAGTTTTCTGTATCTAATTTTTTGTACAATGTTATGCATAGAGTTGTGCTCACTAACCTCAAGAGAATAACAGTTGTTAAAAAATATGCATTCAATTTCTGTATTAGTTAATTCCTGTAGTTTGCCCACCCAACTTCCCACTCTCAGGTATTTCAATCAGGGCATCTCACACTTTGCAACCTATTACCCACCACGATTTTTGTTCTTTACATTGTGCAGAAGTAGTGCCCTACTCTCTCTCTGTTAAGTAATAGCAAAGTTTTTCAAATATGGGAAAAGATCAGTATCATTTTTATTTAGATAAGAAAAAAACTCACCAAAGGCTACTTTTACGCCCCAAGAACTTGCACCACTTTTTGTAATTTTTGAACAATTTCTTCATTACTTCATCAAGTGCTTCCTCATCCAGCTAAACATGAAAAGAACTAGCTATCTAAGCAATTGCAAAACCGTCATTTACTTGACATCCAACAAAAAGGGGGGGGGGGGGGGGGGGGGAA
>JAVDBV010051024.1:0-15018 GCA_032619315.1 Piper longum
GCATCATTAGAGTATTCATGTCTACATAACATCATAACACATACATACATATATATATTGAAATTGATAATCTAGCACTTTTGTGCTAGTTCTTGGAAGTTAAAATTAGATTTTCATTACATGAAGTGAAAATAACTAATTTAAATCACCAGAAATATCAAAAAACCTCTTAAGAAATATCATTAGCTACATAAATACTCACGGCCAAGTGCTGCAAATTTTGCTCCGGGGCCGAACTTCCAAAACGGCTGGACCAAAGACACAATCACTCCAATGATGCATCTGATACTGCATTTTTTGGGTCGAAATTTCCGATCAATTATACTTGCGTTTAAGTTTGGATGTGTATATGTAAGCTGTTAGAACAGTTAAGATAAAATCTATTGCTTGAAATTGAGTAGTATTAGGGAAATAGAAGTAGTACATGGCAGGTAAACCAGAGTTGGATCCATTTGGTTGTGGAGGAGTAGGTATATTGTTACTTCCCCTGCATAGAAATCAAGATTTCAAACTAATGAATTGGGAATGAACATGCTACATATATCATATCAAGTACATGTAGATTCTGATATACGTACATAGATGCGTAAAGCTTCCAGCATATTACTGGGTTAAAGCTGGCCGGATTGGGCCGATGGGTGAGAAAACGGCTCCTGTGCTTGATCAGACTGGTAGTGTTGATGGATTGCAGCTTGTGAGACCGGTTCTTGATCATGGTCGGAATCGGAAGCCGCCTACTTTGCCTTGGAAGATGAAGAACAGCCGGAGAAGAAGCAACAGCGCCGGTGATCATTGCAGACAATATAGAAGCAAATATCAAATGGGTATATCGGTGATGTTGTTGTTGGTGCCGGAGCAGGAGTGGGACGAGCTCTTGATCCGATTTGAAGCGAGGAGAGAAAATGGAGCAGGTAGAGTGTTGATAGATGGGTGAGAAAACGGAGCAGGTAGAGATAAGAGAAAAGCGTGGCTATATGCATTGTATATATAGAGTGTGTGTGCATCAAAACGTGTAAACAAGAGATTAGCACATGTTGAAGATTCAATGGCTTGCCACAATGGATTAAGAACAAGACAGCAGCATTGGCTGCTAGAAGATGAGATGGTCATGGTTGGAACAAGAAAACACGGCTTCTCAAAGGTCTTGGGTCGTCTGTAATCCATCCCTACCAGTACTAGTCTTGTTCCTCCCGATCATATCCCCTTCTCCAAAAATTTTTGTGTGCATCACGGCGCGTGTATGTTTGATCGAGCACGAGGGCATATTGCTAGGGCCTTTCTTATTCTATGGTGGGCGCACGCTGTATGGGCGCACCCATCGTAGCACTGTTTTTTCTTTCTTTTTTTTTTTTTATATCAACTTCCCGAGTAGATTTTTAGTTTCAACGTTTTCTTTTATTTTGCTCACTTTTTTAGTTTTTCATCGTTGACCAAATTTTAAAAATAATTTTCATTTTATAATATTTTTTGGGAAAGTTAGGGGGAAATGGCTGTTATAGTTTAAAATTTACAAACAAAGGCCCTACAGTTTTTTTCTGGTTCAATTAAATATTATTTTTTATCATATTGTGAGATATTAGACCTTGAATTTTTAATCTTTTTTAAATTTATAAATACATCTTCCTTGATATTTTTTTCCCGAGCGTCTAATGAACAAGGGTGTCAAGAGGCGAGATGTGAAGAAAAAATTATTTTTTAATAATGCTATGTATATTACCAAAACTTTCTTACATTTCCCCACTTTGATTTTTATTGGTTTATTTAATTGACCACCTAGATCATACCTACATGATAATTTTTTTGGGTCAATAAAATTTAAGACAGAACAAAGTGGACGAAAATTTTTGACACAAAAAACAAATGTTTAGGGTTTAAGATATAGGGTTATCAACTCAATCCAATACAGGACTCTACGAAAAAAATTGAATATATCCAACAGTTAGAAAATGTTTTATTTATCATCTATCTGTAGATTCTATACGTTTTTGCCAGATTCTAAGACTAATCTTCTTGATAATAATCATCTTATAATAATCTAATATATTTATCATGAGCTTGCAATATACATGGGCCTTTCCAAGTGGGCCTACTTAGCCCACTGAGCCCAAAAACACCGAAAAAAAGCCCACTTCGTCCCCTCGGCCCAGCTTTAAGACTAATGCCGCCCGGCGGCGGCGGAGACGGCGGAGGAAGTCGCCGGAGAACGATGAACACGGACATCACTGCGTCCGCGAAGCCGGAGTACCCGGTGATCGACCGGAACCCTCCCTTCACCAAGACCGTCGCCAATTTCAGCACCGTCGACTACCTCTCCCTCCCATCTTCTTCCCTTTGGTTCCTTTGTTCATATTTTGATGGATTTGTTGGATTTTTTTTTGGCAGGTATCAAACCTAACATCCGGGGGGTGTCGATGGTGACCGGAGGTCTGATCGGGGTCATGGGTGGGTTCATGTACTCGTACCAGAACTCGGCCGGCCGCCTCATGGGGTTCTTCCCCAACGACGACGAGGTCAGGAGGTACAAAGAGTAGGGTTCTTTTGTTTTTTTTTTCTCGGTTGGTTGATCTTGAAATTAGGATTTCTTTTTTTGTTGTTGTTCGATGAACTGATGGGGACTTCTTGCAATTGTGGCATTGGAATAAAATTGTTTGTGGATGTTATGATGTTACTATTGTGTTGGATTTGATTCGGTGTTTGGAGGACTTGAGGTGTTTGTGTGAAAATTGTGTTTGTTGTTTGCGGTTGAGATTGGAAGATACCACATTTGGGACAAAATTATGCCCTTATCATTTCTGGTAGGAGGATTAGGTCTTGAATGTAGCATGTACTGCGAGCCTTTGCCCTATGTCAATGTGATTTGGATTGGTGATTCTCAACGAATATTGCAGGGCAAAGTTTTCATTTTAGGTAAATAACCTGTGAGACAGTGTTTGTTCTTTGTGGTTGAGATTGGAAGGTGCAACATTTGGGACAAAATTATGCCCTTATCATTTTTGATAGGAGGATTAGGGCTTGAATGTAGTATGTACTGCGAGCCTTTGCCCTATGTCAATGTGATTTGGATTGGTGATTCTCGTTGAATATTACAGGGCAAAGTTTTCATTTTAGGTCAATAACCTGTGGGACAAAGTTTTCATTTTAGGTCAATAACCTGTGAGACAGTGTTTGTTGTTTGTGGCTGAGATTGGAAGGTGCAACATTTGGGACAAAATTATGCCCTTATCATGTCTGATAGGAGGATTAGGGCTTGATTGTAGCATGTACTGCGAGCCTTTGCCCTATATCAGTGTGATTTGGATTGGTGATTCTCGTTGAATATTACAGGGCAAAGTTTTCATTTTAGGTCTATAACCTGTGAGACAGTGTTTGTTGTTTGTGGTTGAGATTGGAAGGTGCAACATTTGTGAAAAAAGTTATTTCCAGTGGAAGCATTAGGGCTTGAACCTAGCATGTACTTCGAGTATTTGCCATTTGTCATTGTGATTTGGATTTGTGAACCTTGTTGAATATTACAGGGAAAAATTTTTGATTTAGGTCAGTAACTTGTGAAACGGTGTTCGCTGTTTGTGGTTGAGATCGGAAGGTGCAACATTTGTGGAAAAAACTATTTTCATTAATTCCAATGAAAGGATTTGGGCTTGAATGTAGCGAACTGCAGATCTTTTACTTTAAGTCAGTGTGATTTGGATTAGTCAATTACAGCCAACGATATTTGAATTAGGTCTACAATTATAATTGAAATGCCAGAATCGCCTGTCCCTAGATAAATTATAAGCTCTCACTCTTCTGATGAAGCTCTCTTATGCCCGTTTCTTATGAGTTTGCTTTTTAGTTTTACTTTTTAGAGAAGTTTTAGTTTTGCATTTTTGTGTTGAAGAAATTGATTTCCATATGGAGGGAAATTTGGTAGTCAGAAATGGGGACCTGAAAATTCCACAATATTGCATGATCGATGGCTGAAACCGGACTGCATTTTCTTTTTAAAACAAATTGTATTGCATGTTGAGCCTTCTTTAAAAAATGCTGAAGTATGGTAGATATCGGCAGGCCATAAAACTACCGTTGAAGGTTTCAGATTGAAGGTTAAAGGAGCAGCTAAATTAAAACGAAAGCTACATGATAATATTGCAAGTGCAGCTTAAGTAGCTCGAGTCGGTCATTGCTAAGTTGTAAGATTTGACTATCAAGGCAAAAAGATTTAGATGATCAATTTTTCCCATTTGGAGAAGAGGGTAGGGGTGTAAACGAGCCGAGCAAGGATGTGTTTGAGTTTAGTTTGATATAAAATGAGTTGAGTCGAATTTGTCCAAAATTTATGGTATTTGAGCTTAATTTAGGTCGAGTTCGAGTCGAGTTAGAGCCTAGTGAATATTTATTTGCTTGACTTATACAGGATTAAAAAAATTTTTAAATACTATATAAGTTTAATGTGAATTCAATAGTATTTACGAGTCAAGTTAAATCAATTTCGACTTTAAACATATTAAGTTCGAGTTTCGAATCAAATTGAGCCGAATATTTTTTTTTCAAATTCTATTCATTAATTAACGAGTTTATTTATTTCAAATCGAATATTTTTTTCAAATACAAAATTAATGAATCGAGCCTTCTAAATGGATGGGTCGCTGAGAATGAAGAGCAACCCCCAGAAGGATTTTGCTTGTCTTACCATGGATGAAAAACCATCCCACCCAGATTTTTTTTTTCATCGGAGCATTTAACTAATACATATCAAAAGTGAGCACGGTAATGCTGCACAGCAAGAGGTTACTAACTACAGTCTTGCAGAGATATGAAAAGACTGAAACCAGTGAGTCTACAAGCTAGCAAGGCAACTCAGTCTGCCCATAATGATTCGTCATTCAAGACCGGAAGATGAAACCAGATTGACATTTACAGTCTACCAAGCGAATTAATATGTATCTATTAGCTAATGGCCATTCTCCAGTGTGCAAAGAAACAATCCTCATGAAAACGAACAGCAATGCTCCTCCACCAATGAGTATATTGGCCTAAAAAACGTATATACGTTCGCACAAATTCTCTGAATTTAATTAGTTTGAGTTGCAGCAATGCCTGGCTCTATCAAGGATAAAAAAACAACACACATTTGTATGTATATACATTGATAAAACATTTTCTCCATAAGAACAATTTTTATCCATTGCCAATGGCCCCAAATGAAAGAGATACTATCATTTCTTCCGTTTCTTACCGCGGGTCATGAGTTCACTGAAGGACTGCAAATCTTGCCCAACATCTTCATCATACTCGATCCCAAGTTCTTCCTGTACTCGAGCACATTTTTTTTTTTTTTTTGGGTCAGGATTCATTAACAGGCCTGAGAAATACTAAAAACTTTTGAAAGGAAGTCAGAAACAGGGAAATAAACCAACCTTGAATTCCTTGGTATCCTTGGGACTGTTCTCATTTATAGAATCCCAAATGTCTTTGAAGAACCTCTTTCGTTTCCTCCATTGGCTAATAATCTCTGAAAACTTTTCTTCGACCAATTTTCTCTCTTCTGCTGTAACCAAAGTGCTCCCACCTCGTAATTTGATCAGCTTTTCTTCCATTTGCTTGATCTAAGCAAAGAAATAAAGTGATCACTTTTAGCACCTTCACGTAAACAATGAAGAACATTAGTAGTCTTGAGCATATAAAATGGAAACAAAGAATGCACCTCGGCTTTTAGAGAAGTCTCTTTGCCACGGATTTGTTTCAAGGTTAAATTTGACTGAAGTGCCCGAATCTCTGAAAGTATAGCAAGTTAGCAACAAAAAAATAATTGTTTTCAATGTTGTTAGCCGTTGGCAACTTTATTTCTGTTTCCTACAGTACTAGTTTACATTACAAAACCAGGGGCAAGGAGAAGGTCGCACCTGCATCAACATCTGCTATGGCCTTTTTCTGGTCTGCCAGCTCTGCTTGCAGTTTCACATTCTCTTTTTTCATAAGATCAAGCTCCTCGTTGTTGGGGATTTGAAACTGATCTTGTCGAGCCAGATAAATCTTCTGCTTGCCATATTCCTTGAATGAAATATGTCCACTATCAGAGAGCACGTCAAGTGCTTTCTGGACAGCAGTTTTCTTGAGATTAAACTTTTGCAACGCATCGGCAACGTTCTGAGAATTGAGGGGTCTATTTTGCTGCAAGGGGCATAGAATTATGATATTTTTTATATCAGGAAAAAGAGTTAATGCACAACCCAGCCACATATATATATACCACTAATGGAGATCGATCTGAACATGTTAAGAAAAATGACCTTGGAACGAATATTTCAAAACCTAGCAAAACTACAAAAGTTGTGGTCTGCAATTAAGCTAATAGCTGAAAATGCAACCAAAAGTGTTCCGTAAACATGATGTCAATAGAAGACAATTCTAATGCCAAAAAAAAAATTTTAATAAATAAATGGTTTTATGCCAGGAATATCTTAAAAGTTCAAACAGTACTTTAAAAACATCATTCACAAACATGAACCTCAATCTCAGCAATCATGAATTGTGCACAACATAGATACAGCCAAACTTTATTTGCACAAATTAAACATTAGATTTCAATAAAATGAGGTAAGGAGCCACACTTCAATAGAAGAAACATGTAAAGCAGGCAAAGTGGAAATATTCAATTTAGACAACCTCACACTGTTTGAAACATTGGCTGAGGCAAATAAAGTCGTGAATGTTTCACTATCGCAAGGCCTACAAACCACAACTTTAACACAAAAAATCATTTACGCAAAAAGAAAACTACAAAAAAAGTGAGATATTAATCTAAGCCAACTTCATTTGCAGTTTAAGGAACAATTGTCTCCCGTGTGCTACGCTAATCAAATCATTCAAACAAGCACTATCACTATCTCATGTAAGCATGTTGGGTTTGCTTAATCAAGCTTAGTGAATAATCAAGTAAACAATTGCAAGCAATCCAACAAAGAGCTTGAAAAAAAAAGGGGGTTCTCCAACAAAATATCAAATGGGCATGGGAAGATATAAAAATAAAGTTTGAGGCTCAATATATATAAATTAGCATGAAAGGATCACTGTCTGCTCTTGCCTACATTCTTCACTCCCTCTGTAAATAAAATAGATCCTGAATGAATAAAGGTAGGGATGACATAACACGGTAACTCAGAAATGCCTCACCTCATTGACGAATTTCAACACGATGCCTGCAAATCCCAAAATGAACAACTGTTAGATCACCTTTTTCACATCATCACCAACCAAGTCCAACCCAAAACGAACATTTGATTCCACAAAAAAAAAAAAACAATGAAAAAAAAATGCAACAATTTCTACGACCGAGTCGACTGCTGCTTTCGATGATTTGTGACCGGTAAATTGCAGCCAAATTGTTGAAATCAATGAGATTGAGTAATGAACAAATGGAGATCTAGAAAATGGGTAGGGATTATCGACCTTCGACGCTGTCCGATTTGGGAGGCGCCATTTTCACCAAAAATGGCGGGAAGGATCTTCAACGAGCACTCATCGGCTTGTTCGCGCCCTTTTGTTACTCCCTTTGACAATGGGCTGGGCCTTCGGCATACTAATGGGCCGGGCCTGAGCTGTAGTCCGATTAAGCACAATTAGAGTCGTTTTTAAACTTATTAGGATTATCAATTTCATTACTACAAAACATCATTAATAACATGAACATGAAGCAAAATTTGATCATGCCTCGATTGAGTAGTTCGATTAAGCACAATTTGACTCGTTTTTTAGACTTGCTATGATTATCAATTTCATTACTACAAAAACGTCATTAATAACATTAACATGAAGCAAAATTGAGAGTGCCTACGCGCAGCTCGATTGTGTAGTTCGATTAAGCACAATTTGACTTGTTTTTAGACTTGCTATGATTATCAATTTCATTGCTACGAAACATCGTTAATAAAATTAACTTGAAGCAAATTTGAGTGTGCCTATGTGGAGCTCGATTGCATAGTTTGATCAAGCACAATTTGACTCATTTTTAGACTTACTAAGATTATCAATTTCATTAATATAAAACATCGTTAATAACATTAACATGAGCAAAATTGAGCGTGCCTATGTGCAGCTCAATTGGGAGAATAAAATGGTCCTATTGTCTGTGATAGACATGACTATTATGGTTTGTTTAGATAGCGAGAAAAAAAAAAGAAAATGGAAAAAATATATTTTTCTTATATTTTGTTTGTTTAATTGGAAAGTTTATTTTTTTTTCATTCTCGAATCATTTTCTTTTTCTTTTTCTCCCAATCCATTAAACTAAACAATCCCTTAGTGACTTTTTTAAAAAAAAAAATAACATAGAGAAAGTTATAGAATTATTTAGGGAATAGATCTGAGTATTTTGAGGTGTGAACAAGCAAAAAGTGAGACACAAAACAAAAGTGAGAAAAGGTGATATAGTGGGGTTAGATTATAGTCAGTGTTAGATAAATAAGTTTAGAACGATGCTTAACCCTGTTCTTATCTTTCCCACCATGACATTTTTATCAAAGAAGTTACAAAAAATTTTTATCAAAATCCGGTGGCCCGGACTATAGATGTCGGTCAACTTTGATGAAGAAAAAACCAGACCAAGAAGAAACCCCGGACAGCTTCACACGAAGAGTCTTGGGTCCTTCTTAGGGATGTAAATGAGTCGAGCCGAGCCGAATCGGGTAGGAAAGTCTTTGAATTTGACATAATTTTTAACAAATGTGTTTAAGCTTATTTGAGTGCTTGATGAGTATTTGATTTATTATGGGTTGAGTAACTCGTTCAAAATTTATAATATTTAAGTTAGGTTTCGCTATATTTATGAGTCAAGTAAATATTTGTATCCAATTTGGATTTATACAAAAATTTAATATAACCTCAATAATAATAATGAATCGAGTTAAACTGAATATTTTTTCGAATTTAAATATCTCAAGCTCAAATTTTGACCCAAATTAGGTAAAACATGCATTAGTTTAATCTTTATTTACTATTTAACAAGCAATTCATTTCAATCTAAATATTTTTTCGACTATAAAATTAATAAATATAAATTAAAATTAAAATAAATTAAATACTTATAAGCCAACTCAACTTAACTACACCCGGAGTGTGGGCATGGTTTGATGGCGAAGACTTTGAGCAGAGGAGTGTGCGCCGTGGAATGCTTGCCTTTATATCTTTACTCAGATGTCACGTGCCCTGTCGGAGATCCTATTGGCTGTCCACGTCGTGCTGACTATTGTTGACGCCATTCCTACGCCATCCTTTTTAAAAAAAAAAATATTTTTTTCTCAATCATTTTGCATAAAACTGTTGCATTTGCATTTTTAATCAAATGAGGTAGGAAATCCCAAAAAAAAAAAGTTTTAAGATAGGAATCTTGAAAAAAAAAAGAGTTTAAGAGAGGGATGAGTTAAACCCATTTGTTGTTTACTGATTAATACTTTAATCCTACTAGTCATAGAAAATGACCACGATGATAAAATTAATAGTTACAGTGATTTTGTGGGAATTATTAGATGTTATAATTAGTTTTATACTTTATAGAGTTTAAATGTTCTTTATAATTTAAACTTTTTAGTGGTTTTTATAGTATATTATTTATATATATTAAAAATAAGATGCATGGAACGTTAATCAAATTTTATCTTTGTTAAATATTAGTATCACTTATTTTTTTTATTTTTTATAACATACATGAGTTAATAGATATTTTAAAAGTATATTTTATTATAATTACTTTATTAATTAAGGTGGAATGATTAGGAATATAAAGTTATGCTAAAATTTTATCATTATTATTATTATTTATTATTTTATTTATTAATGTAATCTTTGAATTGGAAGGCCTCCCAAAACTGTTAAAAACGAAAAATGTAGCAAATATAAATTAAGTCAGGTGTAAAATAACATTAGTGGTGTAAAATATAATAACCATGGACAAAATATGCTGGATAGTGATACAATAGCAACTACCCTAGCTATGTGATTTGAGTAATATTAGTAATGCAAATGGTATTAACAATAACTCATTATCGATCTATTTTAAAAGAGGAATTTTGGAAAACAAGATTTTAATAAAATTTTAATTTTTATAGCCACGGAGAATGACCCATAATGTTTTTAAGCGGTGAAATTAATAATTATAAAAATTTTGTTATAGTAATTGAAATTTAAAATTAATTTTGTATTTCACCTAGTTGAAACAACTAAATCAATTATCCATGATTATATAAAAACCCCTATACTAAACATTATTAATCCTTTTGAGGTCTACCTTATTAACAATAGACATTCCTTTTAATGTAGAGTCACGGATTCGAACCGACTAATTTAATTTCTATTTTTTTTCTAACATCATTAATTATGTATAATGTGAAAACCTTAATCAGTGCTAACTGCACACAAATAGCAACCTAGCCGTTATAATTTTGACGTTATTTGACAAATATTAGTCATGCATTTTGTATGAACAATAACTTAATCATTTCCTATAAATGTATATACTATAATTTTAGGTGAAAGAAAAAAATCCAATAGTGAAATCCAGTTCTTGTTTAAATGAGAAAATAAAACTTTTCCTATTATTTTTTATTTTTATATTCATTTTGGAAATTGATAAAAGTTAATAAATGGTAGTTTCTTTTATAATTTAGAAAATCAATTATTTTATAAGTGCTAAATTTTACAAGTGTATTAGCCACATAGATTTTCTGAACTTTCTAAAGAAACAGAGACCCACATCAATAAAACTTCTAAAAAAAATATCAACCAAAATATAAAGATTAAAGAGGATAAATTTTGAAACTTGTAATAATATAATAGAACTCCTAGGAACTATTTATTTTCAACCACAATTACCATATAAACTTAATGGAGACAAGTTAATTACATGCACTGATAATGAATATAGTTTTATATTAATTACAAATTATAAACATGTAATTTAAATTGAGGATTAAATTTAGATCTGGATGATTATTTTATATAAGTAGCAGCTTATACCGAATAGTCATTTATTTGAATTATAGTTGTTAATTGAATAAAAATAAAATAAATATCAATTTCAGTTTTATAATTATCTCTTAACAATAATCTTATACTCATTTATTGAAATCATATCGGTGTGAACATATAATATAATTAAGTAAATGACAAAAAAAATGTGGCTACAAATAAGAGACCCAAAAAAGCTTATCAAAATTCAAATGAGTAAAATACCATAACTTTTTTCCAAGCATACCAAAAATTAATTGGAAAGGTGGATTATATTATTTTAACTAATTATTTATACCAATACAAATATTATTAAACCAAAATTTGATAAATTAAGTGGAATTTTAATACTTAATTAATCTCAAGAGGTTAAAATTTATTTATAAAAATTGAAAACTAGGTGAGGAAGTTAAAAACATTGTTATATGTATGCCTGTACAATCTTTTGCTATGTGTTTATATATCCCATAAAACTTTTTATTTTACCTTTGGGCTCTATTATCCTAAAAAATATTTATAGAGATGTATAAATAATTACAACATATAATCAATAATTAAGATTTTTAAACTTTTAATAAGTCTTATTTAATTAATTACAAACTAAGGGTAACGTTCACAATATATTTTTAAGGCGTAAAAATTTAATTTTTTCTGGTGATAATATTTTCAGGGATGAAATTGATAATTTTAATAATTTAATTAATTAGTTTTATTCCATATATTAGAAAAATAATTATAATTTATAATAACTCTCTCAAAACATTACTGGCCATTAATTTCTTGTGATCGACAAAATTCATGAGAATAAGAGGGCCAAAAAGAAGTGGCATTTTTGTAATATTTGAAAGAAACGGGGACTTTTGTAAACATGTTTCTTTCGATGCAGCTTCCTTCGATCTTCTCCACGTGGTTAAATCGGATCCGTCGATTTTTACTAATAGAAAATTCGACATAAGTCGGACAGCGCCGGGATCCCCGCCGCCGTTACTCGCAGGCGTCGCCAAGACGGTGACGTTCGCCGTTCTCTTGGCCACACCCGCGAGTAGCCGAGTGGAAGAGCGACGTTGTACGTGCAGGAGGGGATTTTTTGAAAATTCCGGTTATTGACAATACGCCCCCTTTTCTTACGCGATATTTTACGTGATGCGGTCATTAATTATAACCAAAGGTTTTCAATTTACTTTCACCCCTGTTCTAAAGAATATAATAATTAGTATTTTTTTTCTCTCATGCCACACTAATCTTTAATTGAATTTTAATTAAGAATAATACTTAACATAAATGACTTCAATTTAAAGTAGACATGTATTAGGACTTATCAAAATTACTTGTCCATAAACTTTGAATATAATAACTTATTTAGTATTATTATAAATATAAAATTTTAATATGAATGGTGAAGATAGTTTTTATTAAGAATATATAATATTACATGTTAATACATATTTTTTTAAAATTTTTATGATACATTTATATATAATATAATTCTAAAATTAACCATGAAAAAAATCTTCTATTGTTTCATAATTTAACCCATGTCAATTAAAAAAATTAAATTATATTATATTAAAATATAATTATATGAACTATGTTATCCATTTAATATTTTTTCAAAAATTATTTTTTTATTAACTGGGTTAATGTTCTCTTTCTTTATTTTTTAATATTTTTTTGTTGGAATTATAATGGCAAACATTTACAATTTTCTAACAATTGAATTTATTATATAAGACTTTATAACTATCATTCATATTTTTATGTGTATTATTATTTCTTGTAATATAATATCAGATTAAAATAAATGGACATATAATTAACAATTAAATTTGGTATGTCTTTTATTTTAAAAAAAATATTTAATTACTGTTGTTATCACGTAATTTAAATTATCATCGCCCAAGATAAAAAATATTAAATTTTAATTATATAAACTGTGTTAACTGTTTAATATTTTTTTAAATCTTTATTTTTTCATTATTTAATATAATTTTTTTGTTGGAATTACAATGGCAAACATTTACAATTTTCTAACAATTTAATTTATTATATAAGGCTTTATAACTATCATTTATATTATTATGTGTATTAATATTTGTTGTAATATCAGATTAAAATAAATGGATATATAATTAACAATTAAATTTGGTATGTCTTTTATTTTTAAAAAATTATTTAATTACCGTTGTTATCACAAAATTTAAATTATCATCGCCCAATATAAAAAATATTAAATTTTAATTATATAAAATGTGTTAACTGTTTAATATTTTTTTAAATCTTTATTTTTTCACTATTTAATATAAATTTTTTTATCATTAATTATCTTTCTCTCAAACGACATTAAATTTTTTACAATAGCAATCGTTCAACGATTTTATTTATTATATAAAAGTTTATTACTATCATTTAGATTATTACTTGTATTATTTTTTGTTGTAATATATTTGTTTGGGCACGGAATCGTCCGCCCCACGCGGTGACCGCGATCTTTTCGTGATTCGATCCGGCCCGGGTTTGAAGGGTTCGGTGATACCGAGGCGCCTTTACCGCGCAAAGAGATAGTGCGATAATATGAAATAATGCAAATGAAGTCACAAGCACCAAATGACACACATGAAATTTTTACGTGGTTCCTTAGGGTTCAACTCGAATCCCTAAGTCAGTCTATGGTGAGGTCGATACTCATAATCCACTATTTCTCCTTTGATTTTACAAATTACACAAATCAGTGAATTTTTGCCTCCTCAAAATAAAATTGTCTTTAAGATGTTTGACCCCAATGCCATGATTTGTCCCTTTCTGATCTTTAAATCCTTAAAATAACCCCATCACTGCGTCCGGAGCATCCAAAAACGGTGGGGTAGCAAGTTTCGCCTCAATTAGACTTCAAAAAGCCCTTCAAATTATCTTCAGAGCAATAATAGAGTGAACCGGGCAGATTTGGGTTGGTTCGGTACAAATAAAAATTGGACCAGACCAGATGGCGCACGTCGGCTTCCTTTCTAT
Source organism: Piper longum (assembly GCA_032619315.1). Classification (NCBI taxonomy): domain Eukaryota; kingdom Viridiplantae; phylum Streptophyta; class Magnoliopsida; order Piperales; family Piperaceae; genus Piper; species Piper longum. The sequence continues at coordinate 13,987 of JAVDBV010051024.1, forward strand.
CTGCGTGCGCCTGTCTTCGGGTGGCGATGGTGCGCCAACTAAATCCGGGTCTTAGGCGGGTCACGGTCGCGATCACGGATCCAGATTTTATCACGGGTCTACGAGTCTGTTCACGGGCTAGCTGGATATGGTCGCGGACTGGAAGAGAAGGTTTGGTCTTGGACACGATCAAAAGCGGATGCAGTCGGCAGTAAACGGGTCCGACGTGCCCGGCTGCGGCGTGACGCAGCGGCGCCTTTGGGGGCTCCGCCGGCGGCTTTTCCGGTGTCAGGGGGTGGCGGAGAACGCCCATAACAGTAGATCTCAGAATGGTGATGGTCTTGGCGGCGGTATGACGATCATTGGTGGCTCCAGTCGGTCGGTCGGAGGCCGGAAAGTTAGACGCTTCCTGCACTTTTCTGCTACGGTGTTCCGATCTGTCACTTCTCGATTTTTTTCCGGCAACCTCAGCAACTAAATCCGGTGTATCTCGGTTTTGGTTTGTAGATTGATTCACAAGTCTTATTTTAGAGACCACGGCGACACCGGGAACAACCGGAGTTGGTGGGAAAAAAATAGACAACGTCGGCCTCTTACTGCTCTGTTTTCTTCCTCTTCTCCGGCCAGCAGCTCTTTGACAGGATTCCGGCGACGACGACGGCGACCTCTGGTGATCCTTTGTTTGGGTTGAAGGTTACTCCTCCTTCTTTACTTCGGGCACCACGGCGGGGCCTGGGACGACCGGTGGTGGTCGGGAAAAATCCTTGAACTTCGTCCTTTGACACTCTGCTCTTACCCAGTCCGACTAGTGACCTCCTGGCTTCTCGAATTTTCTCCGGCTACCACGGCGACGAACTCCGGCTATACTCGGTTTGGGTTGGAAGCTTACTTCTCCTTCTTTACTTTGGACACCATGTCGGGGCCTGGTACGACTGGTGGTGATCGGGAAAAATCCTTGAAGTCCGTCTTTGGCTGCTTCTTCCTGCTCCTGTTCGTGATCAGATGGGTCACTTTCCAAATTATTTCCGGACACTACGGCGACGAAATCTCGTG
>JAVDBV010051034.1:0-16798 GCA_032619315.1 Piper longum
GCAACAACCCCTAAGAAAAGGCTAGAACTCAGATTTCTTAGAAAGATGATCAAGAATCAGAATTAAGAAAACTTGTTCCTAAATCCCAATTTCGAAACACTCCACAAGAAAGATGATCAATCCACTTGAATGTTTCTTAAGCATGTATTCTACTCAAGAACACAAAGATAAAAGCAAAGGCTTTTAGGTTTTTTTTTCTTTCTTCTCACTTGCAGGTCGTCCCCAACAAAAGGTTAAGGCATCTATATATAGGCTTAACAAAGGAAACCCTAAAAACTAAATAAACTAATGGGCTTATAATAGACAAATTCGTCCAGCCCATTACTTAACAAAATAAAACCCAAAATACAAATCTTAAATAACCCTCCCAAGCCTATTTGGGCCAGCCCATAACATATATGGCTCATTACAAACTTAATTAAACCCATTAGTAGTAACTTGGACTTGAATTAAGTTGTATTGAACTTGAGTTGCATTTGCACCAAAGCTTTGATGTCCTTGTAACTCTTCATCCGTTTGGGATTTTATGGGTACATCATTTGCATTCATCATAGGAATTTCGGATCACTTGATTGTGCCCTTGTGGGCCCATCTTGATTGAGTTTAGGGTTGCAAGGCCCTTTTAATCTTAATTCCTTGATTCCCGCCTATAGAGTCAATTTCGGGACTCAAGTCCATTTCGAGTTCGGGCGGTCTCGATCCGAACTTTCTGCCCATATCTATAGTGCACATACCCATAGGTGGGTCCCACTAGGTCACGAGTTTTTGGATGATCAAATCATTCCACGTGGCAATATCTGAGTCGTCCACTCAGCTTTATCTTCACTGTTTGATTTCCAGTGCCTTCCCCACAATTTTACATTACTTTCACCTCAAAGCCGCCACTACGACTTGTTGCCAGTCAGCGCCTCACCCCTGGCCACTGGATTGGTACGACCTTGACCACCTCATAGCTGGCTATCCATCCGTACCCATGATCGCCACCGGTGCCACTGTAGTTGCCATCGATGATGACATTTTCTCAGAAGATTTTCTAAAGCCATCGCTACCCTTTCAGGCTGTTTTCCGGTGATGATGAGCCACCATTAGCCGATCGGACCACCTCGACAACATCCACTCATCTAGATCTACATTTTGAGACGAGCCATGACCACAGCTGCGGCCGCGATCGCCGTCGGCAAAGTTGCCGCACTGGGCGGCTGTCCGCCGCCTTTGTTGCTGTTTTCTAGACAGCCGACGACCAAACTCCACTGATCGTCACCACCAGCACCTCCATCATCCTCCCCTCTTTAAAACGCAACCGACGGTGCCACCGACCACACCACCATGGCCGTTCTCCGCCCCCTTTCGGCCTGTTTACCCGGTTCACGATCCGTTTGCCCGCGTCAACGTCCGCCAGCCTATGACCACGTCTGCCTTGTCATGCCCGAGTCAGCCAGCCAACCATGTCTGAGTCTGTTTGTCCTGTCCAGCTCCGCCCAGCAAACCCAACCGATTTTCTAGCCTGGGCTGGTTCAAACCATTCGGCTTGGTTTGGTTCAGCACTATTTGTTCTGGTTCAGCTCAGTTTCGGCCCGTTTTCTGCCATTTCTCAACTATTTTCGGTTTCGGAGTCTGAGCTCGCCATTGAGGTGCATCATCCCTGAGCCTATTATATAAGTATGCGCTGTTTTACGAATTTCACGAATAAGAGAATGAGTGGTACAGATATATGTATGGACCGTACTAGTATTGCTTCAAACTATGAGGTAGTGCAGGTGTATAATGGTTCTGCGTAATGCAGCGCATTTTCAGAATATGTGGCACTAACTTAATTGTTCCTTTTGCCACTCGAATACAGTGGGGGGTGATATGGAAGGTGTGAGGGTGTAAGCGTTGTATGTATGTATGATTATGATTATGAGCTGTGCATGCGAGCTGGCATTGATTAAGTAGGTTTGTTTACTGTCCAGTGTGAGGCAATTCTGAAAAGTTTAATATGTTTTTGTGGGTAATGGAATACCCATTTGCCAGTTTGTATTAGTTATTTCTCGGACTAGTAACATTTGTTACTTACGGTTTTCATATAGTATATGTAGGTCATGCGAATCCTGAGTCAACTTTGGTGGGAGGATAGACAAACGCTACACACACTTGTGCTCAACCTAATATTTACTTTCTTGCATTTATTTATATTTGATGTATTTTGGTGTTTATTTGACAATGTTTTCCATTCTCATGAAGGTTATTTCGATCTATTTGATTAATCGAGTCGTACCAACCAACACCTTTAAACATGACTCAAATTAATCATAACATTTTTTGTTCGGTTCTTAAGTGAACCGAAATCGGGGTTTTACAAATTGGTATCAGAGCCATGTCTGGAACTTTCTTGAGCCAAGTCAAATGGTATTTTCTTCAGTATATTTCTTACGATTTAAGATGGTGTGGTCAGTAAGACCTGAGCATTGCAGGTTTAGGTGTTTGCGATTATAGATGACTTATGAGATGGATATGAGATCATGGTTTAGTAGACACTAGTAAAGATCTCCCTGGAATGTCGTGATAAGCTCTAAGAGATTCCTTTGCTTTTACAGTGCCAGTGACTTAGATGATGTAAGAAGGTCAACATGCTAAGTTAGCTGAAGTTGTATTGGATGATGACTAAGAATAACTAGAACTTGGGCAACCCCATTGTAGCACTTGCCCGTCTTTCGCATGTCACAACATTAGTCCTTCCTTAGGGCATAGTGCACTTTGTGAGACAAATATAAGAGATGAGACTAGTGGGGAACTTAGAGTATGAAGATATACTCATAGTTAGTTGACATATGAACATGGACCATCAAGTGCCTTAAATAGATCTATTAGGAATAAACTAAGGTCTACCTTGGAGAACTTAGACCTTGAGATATATCATTGTGGACGGAGGTTGTGGCTATGCCAGCAGATCCACCTAAGCACTTTGAGCACATATAAGAGTTTGAACAGATGACTTGAGAGGGACCACTTCCAGTAGATAACAGTAGATGAGGATGAGTAGATGAGGATCCTCTTAACGAGGTAGATCTATAGTCCCGCGGATACTTTATCACCTTCCCTCTTCGACTAGGGTATGTCTGTTCTAAGAGTATTATTGGCCACTCTTCAATCGACAGACAGGAAAACACTGAGAATGAGCAAGATTAAATTTTACTAAGGATTTAGATGGTTGACCGGATTTCACTCGATCTGCCAAGGGTAGATTAGTGATGGCTATTGAGAACCGGTTAGTGTTTGTAGGAGAAGTCACCCCAGATTGCAGGAGATAGTGTAGGCTCATTATTGGATCACCATTGTATGTGTTACCACTATGATCAAGACCCCTCTTGATCAGATACGCACGGTTGGATAATCTGAACCGAGTTGATGGAAACTACCTCTGGGAAATAGACACATGGAGATAAATATGTCAGACAGTAATGAGTTCACGACGTACATGATCAGACATGGCTTCAACACCTGGATTAAACACATGGTTGGATAGGTTAAGTCGAGTGGATAAGAACTATTTCTGATGAGACAGACACTTGGAGATGAACATGCTAGAGATAGTAATAGGTTCATGATGTATATGATAAGGATCTGACTTCAGTACGTGAGTAGCACAACTGCCGTTCGAGTAGCACAACCGCCGTTCGAGTAGCACAACCACCGTCAAAGCTGCATAACCACTATCCGAGAGTAGCACAACTACTGTCTGAGTTGCGCAACCACCTTTCATATAGCACAACCGCCGAAAGGGTTTCACAACTACTGTCCGAGTAGCACAGCCGTCATCTGTGATACTCTACCGCCGACCGAATGCGCACCACCACTACCAAGTGTGACACAAAACTGCCATCGGTATATTGCACTATCGCCGACTATGTGAGTAGTTGTAGTGGAAGTAAGGGCCAAATAGTTACCTCACCTTAAAGGAGGAGAACCACTTGAAGATGTTCTTAGCTTTGCATAGAGACCACACTCCACATCACTCAGAGCAGGGTTGAGTCAAAGGTTGAAGACAATATCTAGCCACGATATAATTAGTCAGGCAGAGGAAAGTTAGGTGCACTGAGATAATTTTGAAGCGATGATACAGGATTGACTTAACTAGCCATCTTTCATACAATCGCCTTCACCTGACATCCATGGGTCTGACAGGTATTGCAAAATAGTTACAATCTTACAGGAATCATCAAACACTATTAGTGTGTCGTTTAAGGTTGTACACGGACAGTGTCCAAAAATAGTGCAGTGTGGATAAATGAATAAAAAATAAAGAAATTAAATAAATAAATTAAATATTTAATTTTAATGAAACATGAATAATAATAATATCATAGTCATCATTATAGAATACGTAATTAAATACAATTAAATAATAATATACACGCACAATTTAATAAACCTAATATGAATAATATTCATAGGTAAATATAATATTAATAATAATAAATAATCATATAAACATTCATCGTATATGATACATATATAAATAAAAATAAATAAATAAAAATAATGGATAAATAAATAAATTAATTAAAACAATAAATAAAGAAAAATAATTATATAATTCAATCATGCTAAAAAATGTGAATATGCATCTAAATTAATTTTAGGGTTCTCGAATTACCAAAAACGATTAAGAAACAGCAGAAAACAGGCTGAAACTGAGCTGAACCGGACTGAACCAAGCTGAACCAGACCAAATAGTGCTGAACCAAACCAAGCCGAATGGTCTGAACCAACCAAGGCTGGAAAATGGGTTGGGTTGGCTGGGCGGACCTGGACAGGACAGACAGACTCGAACATGGTTGGCTGATGAACTGGGCATGACCACGTGGACTCGGACATAGGCTGGCGGATGTTGTCGCGGGCAAACGGACCGCAACCCGGGTAAATGGGCCGAAAGGGCGGCGGTGCTTGTTACCGGAGAACAGCCACGGCGCTGCGGCTGATGGCAGCGTTGGTTGCGATCGAAAGAGGGGAGGATGATGGAGGTGCTGGTGGTTACGATTGGTGGAGTTCGGCCGTCGGCTGGCCAGAAAATAGGAGCAAAGGCGACGGATCGCCGCCTAGTCCAGCGACTTCTCGGGCGGCGATCGTGGCGCAGCTGTGGTCGTGGCTGGTCTCAAAATGTAGATCTAGATAAGTGGATGTTGTCGAGGTGGTCGGATCGGCCAATGGTGGCTTACCATAGCCGAAAAACAGCCCGAAAGGGTGTGACGGCGGTAGAAAATCTACTAAGAAAATGTCGTCGCTAGGGGAAATCTACTGAGGTGGTCACGGTCGTACCAATCCAGTGGCCATGGGCGCGGCAGAGGCTCACCCGCGGTGAGTTGAAGTGGTGGCGGCGTTGAGGTGAAAATCAGGTAAAATCGTGGGGAAGGCACTGGAAATCAAACGGTGAAGATAAAGATGAGTGGACGACTCAGATCTTACCATGTGGCATGATCTGATCATTCGATAACTCGTGACCTATTGGGACCCACCTATGGATATATGCACTATAGATATAGACGGAAAGTTTAGATCGAAACCGTCCAAACTCGAAACTGACTCGAATTCTGAAATTTACACTATAGGTAAGAAGAGTAAATGGGCATCGAAACCCTAAACGAAATCAAGATGGGCCCACAAGGGCATAATCGAGTGATCTAAAATTTATACGATGCATGCAACTGAAATACTCAGAAAAATTCCAAACGAATACTATACGCAGTAATGCCCTAGATCCAGGCCTAAAATCCTCGCTAATATATACAAAAAAATCTGTGTACCTAGTATACACTGATAATTCATGATCTTATCATCTATACACTGATAATTCATGATCTTATCACTTACATGTCAGGCATACTCAATCACTTTAACATGGTCATACGGCCATTTAGGCCCATACTCATAATCTGAAATTAGTTTGGCTAAATCTCGTTCGAACCAACTCTCTACTGATCCAAATAGGGATTTACAACCTCTCCTCCTTATAACAATTCCGTCTTCGGAATTTCTTACATCAACTGCGATCGAAGGACTCAACTGAAGATGCCATCCTGCTAACAAACTAGTAGCTCCCCCTCGAAAGCTAGCTACACATTGTCCAAGGGTACCAACATGAAGCTAGATCTCTAAATGCTGACAAAGGTCACAAGCTAAATAGACTGTATGTAACACCCCGATTTCAGTTAACTTAAGAACCGAATAAAAAATGTTGTGATCTAATCGAGTCATATTAAAAGCTGTTGGTCAGTACAACTCGATCAATCAAATATATATAAACAACCTTCTTGGTGTCATGAGAATGGAGAAAATATTAAATACATGTCAAAACCCATCGAATATAAGTAAGAGCAAGAGGGTAAATAATTGCGTTGAGCTCAAGTGTGTGTAGCGTTTATCTATCCTCCCGCCAAAGTCGACTCAAGATTTCAAAACCTACATATATTATAAGAAAACCGTCAGTAATGAATGTTATTAGTCCGTAAATAACTAATACAAACTTGCAAATGGGTATTCCATCACCCACGAAAACATATGAAACTTCTATGAATTGCCTCACACTAGGCAGTAAGCAAACATACTTAATCAATGCCGGCTCACATACACGGCTCATAATCATAATCATAAATACATACAGCACTTATGCCCTCACACCTTCCATATCACCCGCCACTGTACTCGAGTGGCAAAAGGAACGATTAGGTTAGTGCCACATATTCCAAAAATGCGTTGCATTACGCAGTACCATCATACACCCGTACTACCTCATGGTTAGAAGGAGTACTAGGGATGAGGCTTGTATAATAAATTTCTTAAGATAAAATTCGAAAACTAACATGGGATCTCATCTATGTAGTTTTATTAAACAAGTGTAAAAAATGTGCCTAAATGGCCCATCATCGGATAGATATGATAAAACACCGCCGATGACGTCCTACGTTTATAGCGTGATTAAATTTTACACACAAGGAGTCAAGCAGAGAATGAGAGTCCTACGGACCTGTGTCCAAGCTCCAAGCGTATCTACAGATCTACAGCAAGCTCGGACTCCGAAGCTTACATCGGAACCCACTACTAAGTTTGATAAGTAGAATACTAATGCCTCTATATGATGCATGCTTGTGGTGTGTGCTCATATCATCAACACATCCTAACAAAAAGACTAGACTAAATAAACATACTGCTAAACACACAACACGTAAATCGAGATAATAAAAAGAATAACAAATATCAAATAATAAATAAATACATACATACAATTATGATTAAATAGATAGATAATAAATACATAAAAATTATCAATACGTGGCTAAACACGAGTAATATTATATATACTTGTGTTAGTAATCATATAAACAATTAAATAAATAAGTACATAATCATTTTATAAACAAATAAATAAAGAAATAAATATTTAATTTTAATTAAACATGAATAATAATAATATCATAGTCATCATTATAGAATACGTAATTAAATACAATTAAATAATAATATACACACACAATTTAGTAAACCTAATATGAATAATATTCATAGGTAAATATCATGTTAATAATAATAAATAATCATATAAACATTCATCATATATGATACACATATAAATCAAAATAAATAAATTAATTAAAACAATAAATAAAGAAAAATAATCATATATCTAATCATGCTAAAACATGTGAATATGCATTTAAACTAATTTTAGGGTTCTTGAATTACCGAAAATTGTAGAGAAACAGCCAAAAAGAGGCGGAAACTGAGCTGAACTGGAACGAACCAAGCTGAACCGGACCAAATAGTGCTGAACCAAACCAAGCCGAATGGTCTGAACCAACTTGGGCTGGAAAATGGGTTGGGTTGGCTGGGTGGAGCTCGACAGGACAGAAGGACTCGAACATGGTTGGCTGGTGGACTTGGGCATGACCAGGCGGACGTGGTCATAGGCTGGCGACTATCGTCGCAGGCAAACGGACCGCGAACCGAGTAAATGGACCGAAAGGGGGCAGGGGTGCTCATCGCCGGAGAATGGCAACGGCGGCGCGGCTGGTGGCGTTGTCAGTTGCGATCGAAAGAGAGGATGATGATGGAGGTGCTGGTGATGACAATTGGTGGAGTTCGGCCGTCCGCTGGCCGGAAAACAGTAGCAATGGTGGCGGATCACCGCCTAGTGATGTGGTCGTGGCTAGTCTTGAAATGTAGATCTAGATGAGTGGATGCTATCGAGGTTGTCGGATAGCCCATGGTAGCTCACTGTTGCCAGAAAACAGCTCGAAAGGTTCACGATGGCGGGAGAAAATCTACTGAGAAAATGTCGTCGCCAACGGCAACTACAGTGGCACCGGTGGCGATCGTGGGTACGGACGGATAGCTGGCCATAAGGTGATCACGGTCATACCCATCCAGTGGCCAGGGGCGAGGCGGAGGCTTACCGGTGGCGAGTCGAAGTGGTGGCGGCGTTGAGGTGAAAATAAGGTACTGGAAATCAAATGGTGTAGATAAAGCTGAGTGGACGGCTCAGATCTTGCCATGTGGCATGATCTGATCAACCAATAACTCGTGACCTAGTGGGACCCACATATGGATATATGCACTATAGATATGGACAGAAAGTTCGGATCGAGACCGCCCGAGTACTTAAATTGACTGTATAGGTAGGAATAAAGAAAATAAGGATAAAAGGGCCTCAATCTCTGGATCGCTCGTTGAAAACTAGTCATACTGCTCTAGGACTCTAACTAGGAGGTATCTCATCCTCACATAGTTTGCCATCATGTCTCTATCTGTGGTGATGTAAGTATGTTTCTCTGAGTCACAGTGGGTAATAAAATTCTATATATGATACCGGGTAACTCACAAATATGGGTAGGTCCATAGACATGCCTCCAAGATCATTATGATTTGACTCCGTCATAGCTGGCCAGCCTATGGACTAACCAACAACCAACGATTCTAAGAGATGGCTCTTAATTGGCTCTAGTTAAAATAACGAACAGTAGGCTTGTGTTTTTTGATATCGTACTAGTCATGCACTTTTAAACGGATGGGGTTCAAACGACCCTATGAACCACTATCTCTCCGTTCTTCAGTGTCTACGGGGACTCGTATTAAGGTTTGACAGTGTCTCGTCCGTTCATCAGTGGTGTATGACCTGCTTTCCTATACAAATTTGTAGTACTAATGTTAACTCACATGACTTCTACATTTGTGGTAGACTCTCAACGAAAACTGTAAGTCAAGATGAGCATAGACTGGTGTTCCTCTATCTAGTCAACACGATCCGGTCAAACTGAAGTTTCAGCCTGCGTCGCTCCCAATCTTGGGTGAAAATGTCACCTCCGAACAGGTCTATCATCGGCTACCTGCACTGTAAATCCTAAATAGTACTACGAAGGTACCTCCTATACTCGGGGCAAAGGCACAATCTTATGTCTAAAGGTTAGAATCTATTCGTGTTGGCCAAGCACAAGGAAATCACTGTCTCCCTAATGGACGCTCCCTCACTAAACCCATCATCTATGCCAAAATTCTAATACGAGTCAAATATCTCACTCTGTTCCATAATAGAACAAAGACAGCTCCTATCACTCTACTGTGTGCTATGGCTATCGTAACTATCTATATATTTACTAACTGCTGCTGAAGAGGCCTCTCTATGATGGAATGGAGGTGAGAACACCTGTACAAGTATAGCGTATCTCAAGGAGTATGAAAACATACTCTACATGAACCTGTGGAGTCTGCATCTGATATGTAGCATGTGCGCAGGTCAATGTATACTCATCTCAACCATATGGAAAAATATATACCAGGACTTATCTATCTATAAAAGTGAGCGTGAACATACGTGGGTAGAGGCTTGGCTCTGTCGGACATTTCTGGTCACATGAAAAGAGACTGGATCTCTCGTGGAAAACTGTTCACACTAGTCTAGGGCTCTAACTGGGAGGTATCTCATCCTCACGTAGTTTGCCATCATGTCTCTGTTTGTGGTGATGTAAGTACGTATGTCTGAGTCACGTTGGGTAATAAAATTCTATATAGGATACCGGATGACTCACAAATATAGGTAGGTCCATGGACATGCATCCAATATCATCATGATTGGATTCCGGCATAGGTGGCCAGCCTATGGAATAGCCAACCAACGACAAGCCTAAGAGATAGCTCCTAAGTGGCTCTAATTCAATTAACTAACAGTAGGCATGTGTTTCTCGATATCATACTAATCATGCACTTCTAAACAGATGGGGTTCAAACGACCTAAAGAACCACTATCTCTCCTCAAGTCTACAGGGACTCGTATTGAGGTTTGACAGTGTCTCGTCTGTTTTTCAGTGGTGTAGGACCTGCCGTCTCGTACCGATTTGTAGTACTAATGTTAAATCACATGACTACTAACGTTGTCGTTGACTCTTAAGCAATGTTATAAGTCAAGATGAGCAAACGCCAGTGTACCTTTATCTAATCAACATGATCAGATCAGGCTGAAGTCTCGGCCTTCGTCACTCCCAACTTTGGGTGAAGTTGTCTCCTCCAGATGGGTCTGTCATCGGCTACCTGCACCTATAAGTCTTAAATAGTACTATGAAGGTACCTCCTATACTTGCGTCAAAGGCTCAATATTATGTCTCAAGGTAAGGATCTAATCATATTGGCAAAGCACAAGGAAATCACTGTCTCCCTAATGGACGCTCCTTCACTAGACCCATCATCTATGCAAAAATTCTAATAGGAGTCAAATATCTCTGTGGCTAGGCCAAACTCTAAATGGGTTAAGCTGCGTATCTGATCATTTACTAATAATCTAATCTGTGGACCCTGACTGTGGATCACGTTTATGCTATTATGCTTGCTGAACAATCTGACTACTACGGTCATCCTATTATGATGTCATACCGTCTTGTTCTTGTACTGTCTCCCTAATGGACGCTCCCTCACTAGAGCCATCATCTATGCACAAATTCTAATACGAGTTAAATATCTCCCAGGTTAGGCCAAACTCTAAATAAGTTAAGCTGCGTATCTTATCATTTACCAATCATCTAATCTATGGACCATGACTGTGGTCACGTGTATGCTATTATGCTTACTGAACAATCTGACCACTATGGTCATCCTATTATGATGTCATACCGTCTTGTTCTTATAGTATATCCATATAAATCCATAAGAGACTCACTAACATTGTCTACTAATCATCAGACCTGTATACCCTAGGTATAGCCCATACGTATGTTGTGACGCTGTCTGAACAATTTGATCAGTGTGGCCATCTCATCTGGAGGTCACATTGCACTGTTATTGGACTCTTTCCGTGAACAACCTTAAAAGACACACTAATAGTGTTTGATGATTTCTTTAATATCGTAACTAACACTATCTTGCAATACCTGTCTGACCCATGGATGTAAGGTCAAGGCAATTGTATGCAAGATGGCTAGTGAAGTGAATCCTGTATCATCACTTCAAAATTATCTCAGTGCACCTAACTTTCCTCTACCTAACTAATGTTATCGTAGCTAGATATTGTCTTCAATCTCTGACTCAACTCTGCTCTGAGTGTTGTGGCGTGCGGTGAGGTAACTACTTGGCCCTTACTTCCACTACAACTACTCACACAGTCGGCGATAGTGAAATATACCGATGGTGGTTTTGTATCACAGATGGTAGTGGTGCGCATTCGGAGGCTGTAGTGCATCACAGAAGATGGCTTTGCTACTCAGACGGTAGTTGTGAGACTTGGATGGCGGGTTTGCTACTCAGATGGTGGTTGTGCTACTCGGACAGTGGTTATGGAACTCAAGCGGTCATGGGGGTTCCGGTGTGGTGGCCAGGGGAGGTCTGGAGATTCGCCGGCAGCGGGGCGAAGTGATGGCGGCGCTAAAGTGAAAAACATCCGTGATCGAGGGACATCACTGTAAATAAATGGGAAGAGCTAGGGTTGAGTGTACGGCCCAGATTTTACCACATGGCACAATCTGGACGTGTAACAACTCATGGCCCAGTAGGGCCAACCTATAATAGGTATATGCTCTATAGATATGAACAGAATGTTCAGATCGAACCCGTCTGAACTTGAAACTGACTCGAGTCTTGAAATTAACTCTATAGGCAGGAATCAAGCCAAGAAAGGTAAATGAGCCTCGAAAACCTAAACTAAATCAAGATGGGCCCGCATGGGCACAATTGAGTGATCTAAAATTCCCATGATGCATGCAAATGAAATACCCAGAAAAATCCCAAACGAATACTAAACGCTGCAACGGCTTAGATCTAGGCCTAAAATCCTAACTAATATATACAAACAAATCTGTACACCTCAGTATACACTGATAACTCATGTTATACAGTATCATAACGGGAACTATAATATACATGTCGGGCATACTCAGACTCCATAGCATGCTCATACGGCCGTCTGGGCCCCATACACACATTGTGAAAATTAGTTTGGCTTGAGCTCTCACGAACTGACTCGATAATGACCCGAACAAGGACAAACTAAAATCAGGTAAAACCCTAACCCAAAAATGGGGTTTTACAACTGCTCCTACTTATAAAAATTCCGTCCTCGGAATTTCTCTGATCAACTGTGATCAGGACTCAACTGAAGAAGTCCTCCCGTTGGCGATCTGGTAGTTTTCCTTCAAAAACTAGCTGCACACAGCCGAAATGGACCAACATGATGCTGGAACTCTAAACTCTAATGAAGCTCGCTAGCTCCTTAGTAATCTGAACTGATGGACTATATGTGATCGAATCATCTAGCGAAATATGCCATACATGTAGGAATCATCTGTCTCCACTGACCATCGTCTCCCTTGACTAACCATGCATGCTCAAATCATCTATCTGGACTGATCATGCATGCTCGAGTCATCTCTCTAGACTAACACCTAGGGTTACTGCAAACTACACGTACTGAAATGTAATGACCTCGGTGGGAAAAATCTAAGCTCACCCCTGAGTGTCTACGGGTAGTCAAGCAGGTACTCTCAAATACTGCTAGATACTAGTCTGAGCTATATCAGAAAAAAGACTATCTCTATCCAAGGTATGTGGCCCTACATCTACCCATGTCTCTCTGATCTTTATCAATGTGATAGGTCAACTAGGTGTATACTCAAAGCACTCTGCTCTAGATCTTGCAGCTATACTAAGGTGTGCTGTGAGTTCTGCTAGCATACGGTGGGTTCTAGTACTAAATAAAGGTATATACTAATGGACTACATGGATCACTATCGCCAATCTAAGTCATACACTCAGCTGTCCCTATATGAGGAGCTAGACTGCTCACTAGGTTTTAACTAACTAAGTTCTAAGTCAAATATCTCACTCTGTTCCATAATGGAAGAAGGACAGCTGTTATCACTCTACTGTGTGCTATAGCTCTCGTAACTATCTATATATCTATTAACTGTTGTTGAAGAGGGCTCTCTATGATGGAATGGAGGTGAGAATACCTGTACATGTACAGCGTGTCTCAAGGAGTATGAAAGCATACTCTACATGGACGTGTGGAGTCTGCATCTGGTCTGTGGCTTGTGCACTAGTCAATGTCTACTCATCTCAACTATAAGGAAAATTAGATATCAGGACTTATATATCTAGAAAGGTAAGCATGAACATAATTGGGTACAGGCTTGGCTCTGTCGGACATTTCTGGTCACATGAAAAGAGACTGGATCTCTCGTGGAAAACTGGTCACACTAGTCTAGGGCTCTAACTGGGAGGTATATCATCCTCACATAGTTTGCCATCATGTCTTTGTTTGTGGTGATGTAAGTACGTATGTCTGAGTTACGGTGGGTAATAAAATTCTATATATGATACCGGATGACTCACAAATATGGGTAGGTCCACGGACATGCATCCAAGATCATCATGATTGGATTCCGGCATAGGTGGCCAGCCTATATGGAATAGCCAACCAACGACAAGTCTAAGAGACAGCTCCTAAGTGGCTCTAATTCAATTAACTAACAGTAGGCATGTGTTTCTCGATATCATACTAATCATGCACTTCTAAACGGATGGGGCTCAAACAACCTAAAGAATCACTATCTCTCCTCAAGTCTACAGGGACTCGTATTGAGGTTTGACAGTGTCTCGTCTGTTCTTCAGTGGTGTAGGATCTGCCGTCTCGTACCGATTTGTAGTACTAATGTTAACTCACATGACTACTACAGTTGTCGTTGACTCTTAAGCAATGTTATAAGTCAAGATGAGCAAACGCCAGTGTACCTTTATCTGATCAACATGATCCGATCAGGCTAAAGTCCTGCCTTCATCACTCCCAATCTTAGGTGAAGTTGTCTCCTCCAGATGGGTTTGTCATCGGCTACCTGCACCTATAAGTCCTAAATAGTATTACGAAGGTACCTCTTATACTTGCGGTAGAGGCTCAATCTTATGTCTCAAGGTAAGGATCTAATCATATTGGCGAAGCACAAGGAAACACTTTCTCCCTAATGGACGCTCCCTCACTAAACCCATCATCTATGCTAAAATTCTAATACGAGTCAAATATCTCTCTCTTGGTAGGCCAAACTCTAAATTAGTTAAGCTGCGTATCTGATCATTTGCTAATCATGTAATTAGTGGACCTTGGCTGTGGGTCATATGACTGCTATTAAGCTTACTGAACAATCTGACCACTATAGTCATCCTATGTGGATGTCATACTATCTTGTTGACGTACTTTATCTATATAAATTTATAAAAGACTCACTAACACTGTCTACAGATCATCTGACCTATATACCCTATGTATAGGCCATACGTATGTTGTCATGCTGATTGAACAATCTAACCAGTATAGCCATCTCATCTGAAGGTCACACTGCACTGTTCTTAGACTTTGTTCGTGTACAACCTTAAACGGCACACTCATCGTGTTTGATGATTCCTGTAAGTTTGTAACTAATACTATCTTGCAATACTTGTCTGACCCATGGATGTCAGGTAAAGGCGATTGTATGCAAGATGGCTAGTGAAGTCAATCCTGTGTCATCACTTCAAAATTATCTCAGTGCACCAAACTTTCCACTGCCCGATTAATGTTATCGTAGCAAGATATTGTCTTCAATCTCTGACTCAACCCTGCTCTGAGTGTTGTGGCTTGCGGTCTCTATGCAAAGCTAAGAACATCTTCAAGTGGTTGTCCTCCTTTCGGGTGAGGTAACTACTTGGCTCTTACTTCCACTATAACTACTCACATAGTCGGCGATAGTGCAATATACTGATGGTGGTTTCGTATCACTGATGGTAGTGGTGCGCATTCGGTCGGCAGTAGGGCATCACATATGATGGCTGTGCTACTCGAACGGTAGTTGTGAAACATGGACGGCGGTTGTGCTACTCGGACGGTGGTTGTGCTACATGAAAGGTGGTTGTGCAACTCAGTCCGCGGTTGTGCCACTCGGACAGTGGTTATCTTTATCATGTACATCATGAACCCATTACTGTCTCTAGCATATTCATCTCCACGTGTTTGTCTCATCAGAAATAGTTCTTATCAACTCGACTTATGCTATCGAACCATCTGTGCAATCCAGGTGCTGAAAGCCAAGTCTGATCATGTACGTTATGAACTCATTACTGTCACTAAAATATTTATCTCCATGTGTCTATTTCCCACAGGTAGCTGCCATCAACTCGGTTCAGATTACCCAACCGTGCGTATCTAATCAAGAGGGGTCTCGATCATATTGGTAACACATACAATGGTGATCTAATAATGAGCCTACAGTATCTCTTGCAATCTTGAGTGACTGCTCCTACAAACACTAACTAGTTCTCAATAGCCATCACTAATCTACCCATGGAAGATCAAGTGAAATCTGGTCAACCGTCTAAATCGATAATAAAATTTAATCTTGATCATTCTCAGTGTTTTCTTGTCTGTCGATTGAAGAGTGACCAACAATACTCTTAGAACAGATATACACTAGTCGAAGAGGGGAGGTGATAAAGTATCCACGGGACTATAGATCCACCTCACTACTCATCCTCATCTACTGTTATCTCCTGGACGTGGTCCATCTCAAGTCATTTGTCCAAACTCTTATATGTGCTCAAAGTGCTTAGGTGGATATGCTGGCGCAGCAACAACCTCCATCCACGATGATATATCTCAAGGTCTAAGTTCACCAAGGTAGACCTTAATCTATGCTTAATTGTTATGGAGCAATGAAATGTTATGGAGCAGCCTACACGCCATGAAGATGAGCATGATCAAGAAGGCAAGGATCAAGTGAAAGAAGTTTCTAGTCCGATTAGCATGCCTCAAGGACCTATAACAAGGTCTAAATCTAAGAAGCTTCAACAAGCCTTAATTCATCATTTACAAGGCTTAGTGAATTCAGCTAGTGAAGAGTTACAAGGACATCAAAGCTTTGGTGCAAATGCAACTCAAGTTCAATACAACTTAATTCAAGTCCAAGTTACTACTAATGGGTTTAATTAAGTTTGTAATGAGCCATATATGTTATGGGCTGGCCCAAATTATTTAAGCTTTGTATGGGGTTTTATTTTGTTAAGTAATGGGCTTATAATAGGCAAATTCATCCAGCCCATTACTTAACAAAATAAAACCCAAAATACAAAGCTTAAATAACCCTCCCAAGCCTATTTGGGCCAGCCCATAACATATATGGCTCATTACAAACTTAATTACACTCATTAGTAGTAACTTGGACTTGAATTAAGTTGTATTGAACTTGAGTTGTATTTGCACCAAAGTTTTGATGTCCTTGTAACTCTTCACTAGCTGAATTCACTAAGCCTTGTAAATGAT
>JAVDBV010051042.1:0-43939 GCA_032619315.1 Piper longum
CCCCCCCCCCCCCCCCCCCCCCTCTTAGTGGCTAACCTGTTTGAAATAAATTTTAATTATAATAAAAAAATATTAAAATAATTTGAAGCAAATATTAATTATAATAGAAAAGTAATATTTTTAATAATAAAAAATAAAATGATACCATTGTAAAAGAATTAAATAATATACGACAAAATAAATCTTTATTACAATAAAAAAGTATTAAAGAACTCGAAATAAATCTTAAATATAATAAAAAAAATAATTTTTTTATAAATATAAAATAAAGAATAATATTACAAAATAATTTGATGACATAAGACAAATTAAAGGATTCAAAACAAATCATAATTACTAATAAAAAATAAAGGGTATATTATAAAATAATTAAAGTAAACGCAACAACATGATCTTAAAAGTCCTCTAGTTTATATATTAACAAGTATAGATAATAATCATTACACGAGACTTTATTTATGTATTTTTGGATACTATATTTTAAATTTTTATTTCTTCCCCATACCATAAATGAATATATTTCTTCACTACACTTTTTCCCAATATGTATTTTTTTCCAAAATTTAGTTATGCATAAAAAAATAGTTATTTAATTTTTGAACTTAAGTAATAGACAAAAATAAA
This sequence comes from Piper longum, assembly GCA_032619315.1. Taxonomy (NCBI): domain Eukaryota; kingdom Viridiplantae; phylum Streptophyta; class Magnoliopsida; order Piperales; family Piperaceae; genus Piper; species Piper longum. The sequence continues at coordinate 625 of JAVDBV010051042.1, forward strand.
TATTGGTTCACATCTTTATAGTCATAGCTTAAAATTTTGAATTTCGAACTTAACTTGACATGTCATTGAGAAGCTCGGAGTTATTTGTAATAAATATAAATAAATAATTTTATGAAAATAATATATATTGATATTTTGACACTTAAAATTGATAAAAAATAATAATTTTTATTAATTTAGTGATTCTAAAATAAAGATAATATATTTTGATAATTTTTATAACTTAATTCAGAAAATAAACTATAAAATAAGTCATTATAGAGTCATAAATGAATTTTAAAACCATGTTTATGACCATGATTCGGGAACTCAAGAGAGGAAACTTTTATTAATAAAAAATTTAATTAATCAAAATATAATAAAATAAAAGAAATAAATTAAATTATTATATAATCTTCTCATTCAATTAAAGTGTATGTTTAAAATAAAGGTATCTTTAAGATATCAAAATATTATAAAAATAAAGAGGCTTGACCACGCTTAGAGTGGCATCTTGCCTTATTTTTATAAAACGTAAAAAAAAATAGTCATTTTCGGTAGTGATATAATTAATCTTGGATTTTAGGTTTTCAATTATTATATTATAAATTCTTAAGAGGTCAACTTTAATGAAGATTAATTCCTTGATGTACGACTCGCAAATTTAGTAAAATTACTACTGCTAGAATTAACCCCAAATACTGTACACAGTAGTTTTAAATACCCAGCCACCGGCCGGGGACCGGCGAGGATGTCTTAGTGTGATTGGAGTACGATGCAGGACCAGCGAAATCTGAGTGTGGTTGGACGATCACTATCAACCATCTAACCTTATCTCTCCGATTCCAATAATTGTACCCCCTCACAAACTCTACAGTGCACATGATGGACCATCCTTGTCATGATGTTGGCCTTGCACCATAATTTTCAATTTTTACTCGCCTGCATCGTTCCCAATTCTGTGGGTTTAATGTCAATTTGCCAACGACGTAATGCTAACATTTTCTTCGCTAAAAAAGAAATGACTCTTCTCTGTGTTTTCATTAATCTTTAAACATGGAGGAGATGAGGAGGTGGGAGGTATGATCATTGGCGAAAACCTGGGTAATGCACCGGTTGCCAATCATAATATTGCTGCTGGGCAGAATCGTCCTGATAGAAACCTCCAGCAGGTCTTACATGTCGGTCCGGTAGCTGTGGAACCACTTAACAGTAATGCCAAGTACCAAGGTGACCACGGTGGGGGTGGTACCATTCGGCAAAAGCAGCGAGGTGCGGACGATTATGTTGTTGTATCTTAATTTGTTCCCACCCCCCCTGCCCGCGACCCAGAATGCCCATTTTCTCAGTTGATGAATGAGAGCTGTTAAGTGCATATACGAGTGTGTGTGTGTGTGTGTTGTTTTGTATGCTGCATATATGAAGATAATAATAATAAAATCGACGGTGGAATCTTGGATCAGATCTACTATGCGTATATTGCTATCTTTTATTTTTTGTTTCTTGTTTTGTATGTGGTCGTGTGATGTTCATAAACATCGGCCACTCGGTTGGAAGCTACTTGAGCAGCACTTATTATAGAAATAGTACGTAATGTAATATAATTTCCACAATTTTTGTTGATCATACTTGGGCTCAAAGTGGGGGTGGTGCGAAGGAGCACATTTAAATCAGAACATACTGGTGTTGTCTATCCATCGATGAGGAAGATATATATATTGACTTGGTATAATGAGTGAAGTAAATCATTATCGGTGGTTTGATTCAACAGAAATGTAAAATATATAAAGAAATGACTTTTTCTTTCAATTTTTTTATTACATGATCAGATTTTTGCAAATTTGACAAAATTGTCCTGACCTATCTTTGTAATTTAAGGACTTATGTTAACTAGATCTAACGGTAATGTTTTCCAATTTATTACACAAATGATGGTCCCGTAGAAACTGTTTTTTTTTTTTAAAAATAAAAAAAAATATTCGTAAAGTTGATTATTCCTCTCCTTATATATTCCCTAGTAGCTGATGCGAGCTTCAAGAAAGCAGATAGAAAGAGTGAGGCGGAGAAGGGCGCAGCCAGATGTTATCCAGAAACAAAGGCCTGTTCTACGTCTTGCTACCATCTCTAGCAGCGATGGTGCTCCTGATCCTGCTGTGCCACCTCCCAAACTGCCATGGGGACACAAAAGCCTACAAATCGATTGCGTGTAATGCCACCATCGGCGAGTGCAACGAAATAGATCAAGATGACTTCTTGTCGGGATTGGGAGGTCTGGTCGATGCAAATCTTGCTGCAAACCCACCAAGGTACATCAGTTATCGCGCCACCTCGAAAGATGCGGTTGGCCAGTCCCCCGGTCCGGGCAGGAACGTGAACGTCAGAACTTACCGCCATGGATGTTCATCCAATTTTAACTGTAAACAACCCTTCAGTAATATATAGTCGTCTAACTCCGCCCCTATAATCATTAGTTGGTATATAAGCCTCTGCAAAACGCTAAAGACGGTAGTATCTTGTCTCGGTTTCGAATGAAGGTATACAACCGCACAAATCTGTTCATCGATCTGCTCAACCTTGCATGGACGTATGTCCAATCATACGTATCAGCATCACCCTCTTGGATCTGATCATATTGTGTATGGAGTGATGATGCAAATATGCAATCTTTAATAATATTTATTTTCCTGTGTTTGTGTGATGTTCATATGTAAAAAGTAGCAGTCGTTTACAAGTTCGGCGGCTGGTAGATTTTTAAGTGGCTGGCAGTTGATAGCGGGGAACAATGTCTCTCTATTACCTTAGTTGATATTACCTTAATTGATACAAACAAATTTTGCTAGGATTTTGCGTTTTTTCGTTTCTTTTTTCTAAAAAAACAAACGCCACCCCGTGTTTAATGTATCATGTTTGGTAGAAAAATCCCTTCACAATCAGATACATCTTGTTGCCAAATCCTCGCAAGTTTATTTATCTTCTGAGATTACTTTTCAAAGAGAAAAATATAAGCGATGATGTAAAACGCCATAGTCAGATTGTCATTTTCAAGGTTCAATTCAGGGCAATAAACCCTAGATATCTATCCCTAATCGTGCGTAATAGGATACATGCATCATAGTACACCGACAAAACGCCCATGAAAAATGATGCCCCGTGCACAACTTGGATAAATACACGCTCCCATTTGCCATGCGACTATTTCATGCACTAGTGATATCTTCTAGCGACTAAATTGGTAACCCTAATAATTTTAAAAAAATTACTGGAAGTTATAACTAATTGTCTATTACACGTAATAGAAATAACTACCTAAATTATTAGGATTATCGATTTCATCTCTAAGGAACATCATAAGCCAATCCAAATAGGTAATTAAATTAGTCATTTTTATAAGCTGACCCACCGCAGATGATCAATGAATCATTGCACAGACTCGCCTTACATCCGACCGAAAATCAAGATGTTCCTCTACGTCGTCTATAACTCGCATTTCTTTAAGGAAATCAAAGACCTCACTCAAGAGCAAAGGCCACGGTAAAATCAAAGACCTCACTCAACATTTCACCCAAAAACTGCAACTTTTACACCGCACTACAGCAAAGAAAGTCACATTCTGGAGCACCGTTTCAGTCGACTCAAAAAGGAAACTATACTCAACAAATGCCATGCAGCAAAAAAACAAGCTTTTTTCAGAAAATGAACCTTTGACTCCCGCACTTTCCAGTATATTTAATAGCTAAAACCCATAAATTTACATAAACATGAAGCCTAAATTGTCTCTCCTCCACAGCCAAATATTAGCTCCTGTAGTTCCAAAAAAAAAACATGACCTCCTGACTACAAAAATATTAGCTCATGTTTGAACTGGCATTTTTGATAAAATATCATTTTCCAGCTCTCTGAATCCTTGGTTTTAGCGTTGAACCGGCAGCTAATCTTCATCCATACCAGCTCTCTAAATCCTTGGTTTTAGCATTGAACCGGCAGCTAATCTTCATCCATACCAGCTGGTGCATCTCCCCTCTTTGGTCCGCCTGCTTGTTTGGCCATTATTATCTAAACAGAATAGCAACTGATGTTGTCAAAAAACTTTACACTTGGAGCAAAATATTGCAATTGAAATATAAATGAGAACAAACCGAGATAAAAGTACTCAAGGTTTGCAAAAGCCACCGGTTTTCATATTTCACTAATGCGGTTTGGAGACTCCCAGTATCAAACCAAAGTAATTTCAACGATTAAAGCAAGATCAAGCTTATAGCTCTAAGGAGTTCTAGCAAGAAATACTAAACAAACTTGTATATTGATAAATTCTTCAACATTAAGAATCAAAATCCTTGTCATCCCGTATTACATCGATTCATCGACATTTTTAATCATTCCAAAATCTTTCAACCTAATAAGAACTCAACAGCAATACTATAGTCAAAATTTGGAAATTAAGTGATCCTTCGCCAATCACTACTCTCCCTATGCAACTTCTTTTTATCTTTTGAACCCTTTGAACCATGTTCAAAACTTCATTCTGCACTTCTTAAATCATCATCATCAGCTCACACTATTATTCTTCCCAATGATATTCAAGTCCAGGTAATCATATAAAGTTGACATGAGACACTTTTATATTTAGCTTAAAAAAGTCTTTCTTGTACAAGTATCTTCACCATTAAATCTGAGCTACACAAAATGTCATTTTGCTAAATCCTCATTCACGCAATTATCATCACCCACAATTCAAAATAATTGTGGTTGCACATAGAGATAGCACAAGTCAACCTAGACCAGGGTGCCAATTAATATTACAATATCATAACTATCAGCACTAACCTGATCAACTCTAAGAACTGTGCATGCAGCATCAGCAGAATACTTAAGGGCAAAAAACCTGCATATAAGAAGATTTGACAATTCAGCATAGGCCAAAGTCTTTCTTCTATATATTAAGGAAAAACCTCATTTGATAGCAACATTTATATGCCAAAACTCAACACAAATAGCAGTCCCTTGAGAGTGTATGAGACTTGGCTACGGACTTAAAAGTCATATTTCTTGTACTGGAAGCACACCCCTATCATAAAGGCGGTTGTCTTCACTTAACAGATGGATGACAAAAAATAAAAGAGTAAAAAAAAGGTATTACTTGGTAACATAAAGATCCCATATATCCATGGTGGATACATCCTTGCAGACACCTTCACCAATGTCAATGCCAACTCCAGCATTTCCTGCTGCATGCTCAGCATACAATGTAGATATTATCTCCATTGCGTTAAGCCCAGCATTTTCGGCAAGGGTTTTGGGCACCATTTCAAAGCTTTCAGCAAATTTTGCAACTGCATACTGATCCAACCTGCAACAGAAATGCAATATCGATAATAATAACCAGTATTTAACATTAAACAATACATACATATAAAGTAATTTTACTGCAATAAAAATATCTAAGGCTGCCACCAAACCTAAGAAAGTTTAACGGAAGATACTGTAAGTGGTCAGTATTTGCGGCCATTTAAGTGGAATTTATGTGCTGCTTAGACAATCCCAACTCCTGTGGCCCGCTTAGAAGGAAAAAAATCCTCTAGAAATGGGTTTCTAAAGTGCAAAGGCAAAGCTATCCAAATAATCGAATTCTTTCCGACTATATCATAAAAGAATTTAAATAAAATTTCCAAAAAGATTGTGAACTGCAAAAGTAGGTTTCATTCAAATCTATTAGGACCAACTTGCACTGGACCCAGAGCCATTTTTCTAGCAGGTAAGCTCAATGTAGTAGATCCCACAACTACCGAGAATGACACTAATTTTACGCATTTTTAAATTAAAAAAAAAAGAAAAAAATGATATTGCATAGCATGAATATGCAAATTTCTAAAAAGCTGTGATAATTTTTAGGAATTAATCTCATAACCAGGAAAGCAGACCATAGCCTTAGCAAACTAATTCAAACTAATTTTGGCCATAGCCTTAGCACACATTTTTATGCATCAACCAAATACTCTACCAAAAATCTCAATGTACATCATGTTTTCAAAAGATCTGCTCAGTCTAAAGCCTGATGTTTAATATATTCATATTGGTGCAGCTACGGCTGTTCAAAGATCGATTAAACTCGACTCGAAAAAAACCTGATTTGAAACCTAATTCGATTTCAAACGAGTTGAGCCTGAGCTTGCACCTTCTCAATTTGGCTCTACTCGAAGCTCGATACTTTATATAAAGAATAAGAATTTTAACCATATTTATCTTAATTGTTTTTATATAAATATAATCAAATTATAAAATATCATTATATGATAGCAATTTAAATAAAAATATGCATGATCAAATTATCTTTCATGCATAATTATGTCAAAGTTGAAATATTTTAATTATAAATTAAAAATTTTACGAAAAAATATGCATCATTATACGAAAAAATATGCATCATTAAATACGAATGAACATGAGTACTTATTGGCTTGACTAGAACTCGAAATCACACAAGCCAAGCTTGAGCTGAGTAAAACTTGACTCGACTGACACGATGAGCACCCCTAGTACAGCACTTATGACGTGAAATGATTTGAAAGAAAAAAGAAAAAAGAAAAATGATCCTAAGCATTTAAATTTTTGTCCAACAGCACATTTCAATGCCAAAGTCACTAACTATTCAGTTATTTACACAAACACTATCTGATAAATACACAAAATTCTCCCAACAGGTGATTTGCTTAAAAATAATTCATTACCCTGTTTCTTTGAAGGAAAATTCTCTGAGTCTTCTAGCCAACTCAATTTCAGTTGCCGCAGCACCAGGCACAGTTCGACTATCCCTGCACATTGCCTGATAGAAAGTAGTCACAAGAATGAGATTCAAAGTAGGCATATTTGTAGTTCATCCTTTGCAAGAAACATTACTTCTGTACTCACAAAAATCAACCAACAAAACTGCTTACATTATATATCTTAAATATACCTTATAAGCATTCACACCATCATCAACTGCCCTTTCAAGGTCATCCAATATGCTATCAGTACTTCCTCGAAGAACAACAGTAGCAACAGAATTTCCACCTTCCTCATTTTTTACAATGGTAACCTTGTAATCGAAAATGGTCAGAACCATATTTAAAAATACACAACTACCATTTGATCTTTTCAGCCCAAAAAGATAATGATTACCCGAGAACCACCAATTTCTTCAACAGAAATAGAATCAGCGTATCCAAGTTCATCCGGATTTGGCTGGCTAAGCTTCAACTGTAGATAACAATTTCATGATGTTAATGCCAAAGTGTATATAAATGAAAAGTAAAATTGAACCCAATACACTTACAAGGGCAACTGAACCAGTTGTCCTACAAAACCTCCGCAACTCAAATTTTGAACTTATTTTCAAAACCATGAGTCTGTCAAAAAAATGAATAAGGATTATAAAAGCACTATGAGTGACAAGAATATATAAAATTGTAGAGATCATAGGATCCTAAATAAAAGAATGATTAAAAGATACAAGGAGCATAAGCTAGAAAAATACAAAGTTGATAATCATTACTTGTAACGCTCACAAAAATGTAACGCCATTTCTCCAACAGAACCTCCACTGACAATTACTCTAGCACCCGAATCAGCAACAGCCTTTACAAGCTCTTCAACTTTAGCTTCTTCTGTCTTGGCATAATTTTCAAGCTGTAATAACAGACATTCCCTACGAGAGTTAAGTTCCAACTAGAATGTTACAGCTTCTTCTTTGTGAGAAAAAAAAAAGACACAACAAGCAAAGTAACAGAAATTTACACACATTCGATGCAGTCATATGATACATTAAAAGATGATAATGCCATTACCAAGAAACAAAAATATAATACATCAACAAGGAAACACACATACAATACAGAAATCATAGTTGTCTGAAGCAGTTTCACCAAACCCAAAGAACATATATTGCCAGTTAAAAAAAGCATACCAAATATCTACCTACAAGTACCCAAAAAAATACAGTACGGAATCACAAAATTCAATAACAATAAACTGTTTTTAACTTGGGAAGATGCATTTCATTAGAATGTATATTGTACCCAATCCCTCGTAGGAGTCAAAAAAAAGTAGTCAATGAAATGCAGAAGTAATGTTTTTAACCAGATTGTCACTCTTATTTGAAGATTCACATAAAGTAAGAGTTATTATATGATTATGATAATTTTGATCCTTCATTTTTTGCATCCTCTAAAAACGTTCTATCAAAAAAATGAACCCAGAATGGATACTTGTCACATCATCATGCTTTTGTAGGAAATGGACATGATTGAACAAGAAATTGAACAGTAATTATACAATCTATGTCCTCATTTTTCCATAAAAAGGTGTGAATATAAAAAATTAACCAACATCAATAAAATTACCAACAAATACATTCTACCACAAATAAGTACGCACCTGTTCAGCACTTTGAATAAGAACAGTCCCTTTCGTTTCTGTTGCGGATGTGTCCACACCCCCAGCAAAGACAGCTATCTGGAGAAATTAAAGAACTCTTTTACATAATGCTACAGAATAAATGATATCTAAACAACTCTCCAAACCATAACAACCAGATTGAAGACAGAAACCCATTATTCACCACTAAAGCAAGACATAACTTTTAATGCTAAGAAAATGATATTTTGGTCACTATAATGCATCAACTGGCAACCCATTAATGCACATTCATTACTAAATAAGTCCTCCACAAGAAAGAGAGAGAGAGAGAGAGAGAGAGAGAGAGAGAGAGAGAATACTAGGACAAGTATCTTCACCATTATTGGATTAATTCTGATGCTTATACAAGGAGCCAAGCCCAAGGTTCACAATCTCATAAGAGCTAGTGATCTAGGAAAAGAATAAAACGGATAACTTTTTCCTGAGAAGTTGTGGCTGTGTTCAACATGAACGGATGATGGAAATTTTTCCACTATCAGCTGCAATGGCAATCCACAGACTTTAATTCACCACCATCCTATATTATTGTAAGTGCATTTCTTTCCTTTTAATTGTTACCTTACAACAGTACTATTATACAACCCCTCTCACAAATTTTTTTTCACAAAGTAAAGCAAGCTTAAATTATACAAACTATTGTGAATGAAATTCAAAATTTGCAGAATACAGAAAAAAATGACGCATTGTGAGTAAATCTGTCAACAACATAGTAAGGGTCATATGTGGTTTCCTAAATCATAGAGGTCAGTAGTAGTCTACAAATCGTTCAAAATGGACAGTGTAATTTACTGCAAATCACATTTAAGTAGATGATGATCAATCTAACAGAAATAATAAATGATAAAAAAGAGAAGAACCATTTAAATTGCATCCAGACCTTCGCCTTCTCCAGTCGTTTAATGTTTCCTACTGCATCACTTTTTAAAACCATGCCACGAACAACTGAACTATTATGCAGACCACCTCCAAGAAGCTTAGCTACACGAACATTATCCACATTGAAATTCATTGGGTTCTTAGGACAGACTTGAATACATGCCTGAAAAGAAGAGTACATGCATCACCCAAATGTCTATCACAGTTAAGGAAGAAAAGCTGACTGCAACATGCACATCTACAAATGAACAGCATGTACTCACATCTGCAATAAGAGAACACAATACGCTTTCCTGTCCAAACTGTTTACTAGCAACAGCTGCTTTCATACGAGAAACAACTTGATCTTTGTTTCTAACATCCATTGTCTCTGAACCTTTCTCCACTAGATCATCTAAGATTTCAACCACCTAACAGTGATTCAAAAAAAAAGATTAACATACTTTCTTTGCACGAGAAAAGTAACCAGCTATCCAATAAATTTAAAATATTATCATCACACAAAAACCTTATTGATAGCTTTCGTATAGCCACTGATTATTTCACTAGGATGCAAACCCATTCTGATAAGCTCCTCGGCATTTTGAAGAAGCTCACCAGCAAATGAAATTGTCAAGTTAGCTCCATCTCCAATTTCTTCCTGCTGTGCTTTTCCCGCTAAAACCAAAATCTTGGCAGCAGGGTGCTGCACCTCGAGTTCATTTACAATTGTTGCAGCATCATTTGTGACAAACAGCTTATCCAAGTGATTAATGACCATCTTATTCATGCCTTTAAAAAACCTTGAGTCAAATTAAATTTCAAGAGAGATCACACCACATTAAACATAACACTAAATTATAACTCAAAAGTACAATTCTTACTGTCTGCAGAGAAAGAAGTCACATAACCGCAATTTCAATAACTACTTTGTGCATCAAAAATAATTTCTCATATCCAAACTAGTCATATTTAAAGATTTAGGGCAGTGACTACAGTAACTAAAAAAAACTTCCAATATATGCCAATTGAAACACTAAACGTACTAAATTTGTGCAAGCCTAATGTTTAGCCTTTCTATTGCAAAAGAGAAGCCATGCATGCATTTCATCCATGTCCCACATTACGCAAGGGTGATTAATATGTTTGCACATCATACAAGCAGGAAAAGATGCCACACATAGAGAAACCAATAGCAATAGCTCAAAAACCAGACTGTAATCGTCGCTAAAGATAAAACTCAACAAACATGGTGACAAGTCCAACAATATACATTCTCCGTGTAAATAAAATAAAATAAAATTACAACCAGCGATCATCTGAACGATAAAAATTTGCAAAAAAAACGACATTAACCAGTGACTAAGCATCAATGTATTGACATCCACCGCAACAAACAAGAAAATGATGACTTGTTAGCAACCATCAAAACTACACCAATCAATCGTCATCCCTTCGATAACCAACTAAGCCAACACCCAGTTCTCTAACTTATGACCAACAATGACAAGGAGAAGAGGCGCCAAAAGCATACCATTGGGACCGAGGGACGTCCGGGTGATGACGGAAAGCTGCTTGCAGGCGTCGATGTTCTTCAGCACGGCCTCGTCCAAACCGGAGAGAAGCTTGTGCCCTTCCTTGAGCATCGCCTGCACCCCATACGGCTGGATGTGGAACACCATTTCTTCAACTTACAACCCCGAAACCTGACTCAAACAACACACGGATCAAACACAACCCTCGAACCAACTCAACACCAAGCCGGCATCGAAAACCGAAGCTCCGATGCAGCGGTTGTGGCGGCGGCGGTTCTGAAGATGGAGGACGCCTAAACCCTAGAAAACGAAGTCGATTCTGGCGCTCTCGAGATTTCGAGGGTGAATGGAGCGGGTGGGGGAACGGAGACGAGATCGGTGAACTTCGACCGTCGATCTTGTTTCTATGGTTCTCGTGATTCGAATCTGAACCGTTGATTTTGGGATGGCCCGTATGGTTACCGTTCGTACCTATTATCTGTAAAATGCCTTGCGCGGGATATATTAAAATTTATTAATAATATATATTAAGAATGCATATATTTTAAAAAACTTATATTATTTTAATTAATATTTTTCAAATTTTAATAAAAAAATATTTTCATTTAAATATTAAAATAAATTTAATGTTAATAAGTTGGAGACTTTAGTAACTAAATAGAATTTACTTTTTAAAAGGTTTTTAATTCAAAAAAATGAACTTTTATTTTTTAATAATAAAAAATAATATGTAAATATATAAATTAAATATATATTTTTAAGTTGCAACTTTTCATTTGATAATATAATTAAAAATATGTTAATTTTTTATTATTTTTAAACCCTAATTTAGGTATAATTATATTTCAATCCTTTTCTAATAAATGATAATAATAACTTTAAATTAAATAAATACTAAATGACCTATAAATCTATGAGGCACAAAAAAAAACATAAACTCATTGAGAACGAAAAGAAACTCCATCGCTTTATTTTTTAATATCTTAATATTTCCAAAATAATTATTAATTTAATAAACAAGAGGTGCACTGTATTGAGTCTATAATATCACAAAATTTCTTAATTACATACAAGGACCTTTTGATGTTTCCAAGCCGTCATACATCTCAAACTATATGTCAATATCATAAAAACTAAATTGATGAAATAAGTTCCAAATTAGCACTTTCAAAGATAAGTTAAATCTAAAATTAACAAATAAAAAATTTAATATTTTTAATCAATACAAACCTAATTTGAACCCAAGGTTTTGTTTGGTTTATGAATTTTGAATAAAAGGAAAGGAAAAGAAAACTATATTTTTTTGAGAGTTAGATCATTTTGGATAAAAAAAATGGGTTGAGACAGAAAAAAATTTCATGAGGCAAACCCATCGTAAAATCTATTCATAAATTATTCCCACGCAAAACTTGCAAAAAATTGTAAAAAAAGAAAAGTGCCCCTCATTTATCTTTTTTCTTTTATTCTAAATTCACGTGATAAGTGGTGCTTTATTTTTTTAAAAATATTTAATTTTTTTTCATAATCTATTATTTTACCGAAAAATGGAAAATAATTTTTAATATTATTAGGTAGAGGGATAGTTAAGTAAAAAAAAAATTATATAAAATACCTTCATTCACAAAAAATTTTAAAAAAACCTTAAAGGGACAGCTAGAGGTCGTTGGATGCCCTTAGTCCAGTCCAGCCACCCTTGAGTCGTTGGGATCTTGCAACCCAAACAACCACTAAGGGTGTGTAATGACCTGACCCAAAATACAACGTTATAGGATAAGTCATTTCTTTAAAAGTAATTAATGAAGTTAAAGATTTATATTTCATTTTTACTTATAAATATGATCTTATCCCATTAAATATTAAATGTGAAAATAAGTTGATAGATCTTACAATCCACTCATCTTAAGAAATTTTATCCACAAAATTTTTACATTTACCCTGTTACTAGCTCCAGCCTAAACCTTTTTCGCATGTAGTCCAGCCTACCATCTAACACAGACCAAGTTATTCTGACATTATTTGTAACGACTCGACCCAAAGTGTAATATAATGAGTTAAATCATTTATTTAAAAGTGGTTAACCAAATTATAAATATATAATTCATTCTAATTTATAAATAGAATTTTAACCCAATAAATATTAGATGTAGGACTAAGTCGAAGGATCTCACTCGGTGGCTAGATTTAGAAGTGATAAACATTTGTTAGTTGGTTATACGCTTACGCACATGCAGACATGACAAGTGACTTATAGATAAGAAGGTCAAGATCTGGGTTTGTTATTGATTTTGCTAATGGGGCTTTATCTTGGTAGTCTACGATGCAAAAGTGTATTGCATTGTACACAACTAAAACCAAATTTATTATTACTAGAAAAACTTGCAAGGAGGTGTTATGGACGAAGAGATTTTTGAATAAGATTAGTGTTAAATATTAAAGATACATTCTATATTGTAATAATTAGAGTGCAATTCACTTAATCAGAATTCAAATTTTCATTAAATGAGCGAACAAATTGATTCGAGATATTACTAGGTAAGAGAAGTGTTAGAAAGTAAATTTCTTGAGTTAACAAAAATCAATACTAAAAAGAATATTTAACATATAATGACTAAAATTATGTCAAAGGAGAAACATATTTATTGCAGGAATAGAAAATGCATGATTGGAGTTTCCCACGCCAAAATCGAGAAGGGGAGGTTTGTTGGGTTATCCCTCCTCCATAAATACATAAAAAAAGTAATCCTATTTTAGACAAAAACTAAAGTTATTTTAGAATACACATTTTTACATCGTGTAAAGGGAATAAAAGTGACAACATACACTTTTCTTCTTTGGAGTAGAGAAAAAAGGACTATAAAAAAAGAGAAAATCATATGGATTAAAAAAATATAAATATTTTGTTAAAATTCACTTGTAATCGCCAATGATAATTTTGTTAAGTTATTACTTTGTAATATTCTTCTATTATTCTATTCACATATAATTAATACTAATTATATAAAAATTATAATAAATATTATAATAAATATATATTAAGAAATTTATTCTCTCATGCATATTTTTTTATCAATTTATGATATAATAAATTTAATTTAGGCATATAACCCGTGATTTTTATCTAGATTTAAAGTTTTTCTATCCCGTATTTATTTTGATTAATATTCTCATTAATTATGTATTGGGGATTTAGATGTTTAATCTCAACCTTAAGAACAATGGGATCTTTGATGAGTGTAATCCATTACATATTTACACTTTAAAAAACAAACTTTGAAATTACTCTTGAAATTTTTATGGATGGAATCAAAAAATTCAGGTGCTGGGGTTACGTCGTCGTTGAAGATAACATTCCCTAAGAAGAACTTCTCTTCCCAATCAACAACCATCAAAACTATAAAACTTCTCATTCTTCTAAACGAAGTTGTGACCACGGAGAATGATCCCATCACTTTAATCAGATAAAATGTTTTTTTTTTTTCTACCGATAAGCATCTAACCATTCCACATTATCAGCCCAAGGAGAATCATCGGATGCCAAAAAAAAAAAAAGCAATCCTTCATCAATATACTCAAAAAAAAAAAAAAATCCAAACTTTCCAATCGTCAAAAACCCCTCCAGACCCAGAAAGAGCAAAATCTTCCAGCCAACCGCAACATTAACCACCACATAAAACTGAAGAAGAAGAAGAAGACGGCGACATCAAAATCAAAAGCGAAGACATGAGGGGAGAGATCAATCGTCATCCTTTTTCTTGGACTTGCGGTAGTTCTGCTCGAGGCTCTGGAGCATCATAACGCCGGTTGGGCGACCTGCTTGGTGTTGGGGACTTTGTAGTTCTGGGCGATGTAGATCCCGCAGACGGTGCCGGCGTGCAAGGAGAAGGTGCTCTTGAAGAAACCCATCGCCACCAACAACCCCCGCTTCCCTCCACCGATCCGACCGATCGATAAAGCAACCGAATTTGAAGCACAAAAAGGGCAGGCGTGGAGAGGCGGGCGAGCGGTTGAAGAAGGAAGGAGAGACCTACGGCCTACCCCTTCGTCAAGAAACCCCAACCCTTTTTTATTGGACGATCCGGGTCGATGGGCATGCCCGAGTGATCGAAAAGTCACGGCGTCCGAAGTGATTGTCACCGAAGTTAATAAATGATTGTTTTGTTGCTTGAAAATTATTATTATTATACAAAATATAATTATTAGTTAATTAACTAAATTTACAAACTAAATCCATTTGTAATATATTTTTATATGGAAATTATTTGGGTTTGAATTTGCTCGTGGTAACATGGTGTCTATTGATTAAATATATAAAAAAAAATTAGTGTTTTTTTATATTATTTTATTGATATAAGGTAATTAAGATAGTGGAGCTTGGAGAAGGGTTTTTTTTGAGGGAGTGAATGGAGCATATTTTTTTTAAATAATCACTTAAAAGATAAAACATATGCGAATAATTTTTTTTAGTTGAATAATGATTAAAGCACTTTGTGGGCGAAGATGAACGATTTTTTTGTTGCCCGAAAATATTTGATAGACATGGATTAAGATCTTATTGTGGCTAATGCCCATCTCCGATTGTGCAACTTCTATTATGCGTTTTTCCATCAGTGGTAAAGAAAAACTATAATTGATTATTATTTGATTATTATAAACACTCCCCACTAAATCGGGTGACTAGTTTTGTGTCTCATAAACCAAATTGTGCAATTTTTAGTTTTATTTCCTTAAATTTGTATTGTTGCTTGTTAACCTTAACTACGATTGAATTTTTAGTTTTAAAACCTTCCGGTTAAGTTTGAATTGTTATGCTTTGAAGATAGAATTATTACAATTTATTGGATCTCCAATTTAACTCAAATTATGTTTACACGATAAATTGAGCTCAAAATTGCTCTACATAATTTTCATTTTCACTTATTGAGTTGTTAACACGAATACATTATCTTGGGGCACAAGGGATTTGCTTTAGCAAGTATTACAATAAACTCAATTTAAATGTAATACTCATATAATTGGTTTAAAACTTTTAAATTGAAAGAGATTAATTTAAGTATTATAATTAATTTTTTTAAAACCCCTAATTAAAGAGATTTAAACTAATTAAATAATATTACAATGAATTTGTTATAACAAACCCCTCAATTAAAAAAATTAAATTAATCAAACAAATATTTAAGCGAGTTTTTATAAAAATTGCTCTGACAAATCCCTGACCAATTAAGAATTATATTTATCACAGGGCAAAGCGAAATGTTAGAATATTCTTATTTACATCCTCAGCTCCTGACCAGCACTCAGACATGAACATCAAAAGCATCCTCCAAAAACCAAAACAAAAAACAAAAGCTTCTGTGTGACTCAGTTGAAAAGTAAATATAATTACGTATTATCTGTTGGGTGATCTATCTCAGGAGCACCTTCTATCTCTCTTGGCCGCTGAGGATAGACCAGAACCTCTTATTGTTTTCTTGGTCATGGTCTTCTTGCAATCCCCAATGGTGGAAGATCTAATTCCATACGGAGACCTAACGTAGCCGTCACATGTCTTCCTTCTCTTTATCAAAGGAACATCCCTCTTAGCTAGATCATCCACACTAAACACTTGGGCTAGAGAAGCAAACGATTTTGACTTGCCTTGAAAGTAGTTAGAAAGCCCTCTCCTACAACACCCAAACAAAGAACAGACACATTGAAAAAATGAAATCAACTGAGACTCTAAAAGTGAAACTGATCTCCTCTTTTTTGAAGGAAAACTAATCTCCTTTACAAAATGAGAAAAAAGAGCGATCAAAATATCAAACTATAGCACTTGCTATACGTACATGCAAAAGAATGAAGGAGAAATTAAGATATATGAGTTCAGAACTTTTAGCTCAATTAATTCACTTAATTGTTCTTGACGAATTCTAATATAAATGAAAGCATATGTCGCTAAATGGGCACTTACTTGATGGGGAGGTTGGTCATGAGTGATGATAGATCATAAAGAGGTCCACTAGAAACAAGGAGAGAAGGTGAAGATGATGGTGTACTTGCATCATCCATGAACTCCGCGGAAGAAGATGCACCTGAAGCTGTAAATTCATCAGATACAGCGGTTGAATCAAAGAGGCAATCATCATCTTCAATCCTACGTTCTCGGCCGTCGACATAACGATTCATTGAAGAAGATAAAGGGGAGAACCCGTGCAGCATTTTCTCTGCAACATCAGCCATGGAATCGAACTTGAAGCAACAGAGAGGCACCTCCAAAAGAAATGAATGGAGTTGTATATATAATAACATAACATTAAATTATGATCGGGTAACTGCCATTTGCCCGGGGATTAAGCAAAATAAACAAAATGGGTGGATAGGGTTTGTGTTGGAGAACAGAAATGTGTATATTCTTAGCAGTTTGATTAATAAGTGAAAATTAAGAAGGGTGTTTTATGGCCATATAATGATGTGGTAAGGTCAAGAGTGGGAAATATTTCGCCCATTGCTTTAAGAGGAGTGGTCTTCCCCGTTAGTAGGGAAAGAAGAGTGGAAGAGGATAAGGCACAGGGATTGGAGTCATCCATATCCTACTCACTGCCACCTTTTGCACTTTAAAATACCACATCACATGTCCAAGAAATCGGCAAGGAGGACAAACGCAGATCAAGCATGGTTGCTTTCTCAATTCTCATCGTCTCATTTACACAGACAAGTGAACGGTCAATCTGTTAAAAAACCAAGTGAGCGGTCCACACTTAAAATGGTAAGAGGAAACTTATCTGGTGGACCAAATATATATTTGTTTTTTGTTTTGTTTTATTTTTATAGGAAAGCTTGCTCCTATATCAACCATGGGTGATGATCAATTGATGGTTTGTATTACATGTTACTACCACCAGTTGCAAATTACAATTACATGCTGTTGTTGAATTTTACCTCCATTGGGACGTCCTTCCTTAATCTAACAACAATGTGAATTGGTGGATAACAATAATAGTGACTTGCGCAAATATCATTCTGGTTCTATCGATATGACAATGTAGCCTGGGAAAAAAAGCATATCAATGCCATCAAACTCTAACCTGCTTTGGTTGTGTTCAATTTTTTTGCATGTTTGTTGTCTTTCCACATTGGCCATTCGAAAATAGAGATTCATGCCATACTGCATGTTTTTGTAAGGTTCATACCAGGGCTCCGAGATTAGATCCAACCCTTAGACGTTAATATAACAGCACGTATAGGTAGAAATATGGGACAAGTGGCGCATGTGCTCTTTTTAGATAAGGGATGACTGGCTATATAAACAACACCAGTCACGTTAATTTGATGGACACTAATTTGTCTTCCCCACGTGTAGGAATGGACATGAAACAGACTTACATGTGTCCTGCTTCAAGCCTGTTAATTTAAGAACTACGCCCACTTGGTCGTGTTTTACCAATATCCATATTATGGACAAAAAGTAAAGAAATATTTTTATACATATAAAATTATAGTTTATTAAAAATATTTTTATACATTCATATTGATTTTATTAATGGAATTTTCATATATATTAATTGTAAATCTTGACAAGCCATCCAAAAGGTGATACATGTGATTAGTAAGAAATGTGCAAAAATCTTTAACAAATTTTTATAAAAATTATCTTCTTTATTGATTAGCATTAGACGTACAAACAAATAAATTATGTCTATTACCACCTCCACGCACGTGAATTGTGACCAAATCCTCATCCAACGCATTTTTTTCTGTTTGGGAAGAGGATCACACGATCTATTTGCTGCAAATTCCGAACTTCAATTTCTCCTACCTTCTCTGGCTTCTCTTGGTTGCCTCTGCTTTCTCTGTTTAAATGGTTTTGAACAGTTCAAGGCCAGGGACTTGGTGTTGTGGAGTAAGGGTTGAGCGGAGGAGTGAGAAAATTCCCTCTTCTTGTTAAGGTCTGTAGTGCCTGTAAGTTCCATTAAGTTCTAGTAATGGTGATTATTGGGTTTAACAGGTTTTGCTGTAGAGAAAGAGATTAGGAGAAGGTTGACGATGACCCTTTTCCGTGTGGCCTGCCATTTTAGAAACAACTTGCAATGTGCAAAATTCAAAATTTTTCGTCTGGCTAGCGTCAGTACAATGGCGAGGAAGGAGGGGATGGTAATGGTCGTGGTCAGGATGGAAGCTTGTGAACAGAGGGAGACGATGGGTCGGATGGTGTAAATTACATTCATCAATAGTGTAGGTTCAGATTCACTGTTAAACGTTAACTACTATTTGTAATGTAAATCCCCTTCCCTTCCCCCTCCCCCCTTAATCTCAAAGAAACAATATCAAAACTAATTTGAGGAGAGCAGCATAGCAATCAGTCCGCAAGATACAACTAGCGTAACTGCTATTATTTCCATACATTCATCTCTCATTTGGCTCCAATCAATGGATCCATTCATGACATTTGACCCAAAAAAAAAAAAAATCTTTCTTCGATAAATGCCCAACCAAATGAGTAACAGAGCATCCAATGGTCTTGCAATTAACTTGCGGTCTTCCACGAAGTTCTGAAATATGGATCATTTCTTCCTGTCATTAATCTATCATTATAAATTTTAACTACCACATTCAGATCTAGAATTATGATCGGGGATAAAATTAACTTATAGGCTAGTTTACAATTATTAATTTCTTCTAACATTTCTCATATGCATTTCGACATGCAATGCCAAATGTCTTGGTTAGCGGGCTTGGTCTCATCCCAAGAGGAAGCGAATAAATATTTATGTGGAATCTACCTTCTTTGGCAACCGGCATCAAAAAGACGACAATAAGCATAGCTCAGAGAAAACAAAACCTAGTGTAATCGTCGTCGTTTTACAATCTGGGATCCTGAGGACTTAAATTCAACCCAGAAACAAAATCCGAGGGAGGGCATCAAAGACTGATCCGTTGGTACACGTGTGGGGAAGATAATTGTTGGATGATCAACTGGAGGATTATGAAGCCCAACCGCCCATCTTCCCCAATAAACCAATCAATGTGGCAGGGAACTCTTTCGGCAAGATGCGCATGGGCAGAGGCCGCGCAACACCGACACACACAATCCCTGCCCACTTCTCAACCATATCACCAAAGCAAAACAAAGATTACGCACTCCATTCGAGCAAGAAACGCATCAAAGTTTCCCTAGAGCAGCAACCGACAAACAGACAATAAGTGGAGGAGGCGAATGGGAAGGGGCTAGAGATGAAGAGGCGTATATAATAGAAAAAGAAGAAAGTACAACGATGCAGCATTTTAGGGTTACAGACTTGTATTGGACTTCATGCACGAAATTGCCCACTCACATTAATTAAGTATATAATTATAACCTGGCCAAAGTTCTGAATATCTTGCCCGCCGTCATATCCGATATTAGGTGCCGGTAGTTTTGTTTTAATCAGGATGAGTAGTAATCTTTTAGGAGGTCTCACAACTATATTAGTTGTAAGACTCTAATAAACAAAGAAAATACCATTCATTAAACATACTTAATTGACAGTTCAGAAATTTAAGTAAAAAAATGAATGCTATCACCCATCTATATTAAGTTGCTCATTGGTTCTTACAACTAATATATAACCGATTATTTTCCCTCTACTTATACCCTCAACACCAGAGCCTCCAAGCTAAATCTGAGTAGGCTAAATGCTCGGCTCCACTTAACTTATTGCCACCCCCTAGGAAGCGGGGTGGCATGGGCTTTGGCTGTTTGGCCTATACAGGAAATTGGTTTAGAAGCGCAAGCCGGATTTAATTTGGTGTTGAGATGGGGAGATGTAAATATTTTTTTTGCTTGGAATTATGGGTTATTGACAATATATATACAAGGTCAAGTTAGAACAAAATTAAAGTTAAATTTGATCAAGAACCAGCAAGAAAGTGTGCAATCGGCACAATAAGATTTCTCCAAATATACTGCTTGTGAGATGAGTGCCCACGTAACAGAAGATCTAACAATATAGACAAGTAGCCGATGAAGACGTTTGCCTCTTTACCATGCTAGCTACAATTCATCAAGAGAAAGAAAACCAAAATAGGCCTCTCCAACCATGATGTAAGAGACTTAAAAACTTATTGGATTTCCTGAACATAAAGCAAACACAGCCATTTACCCTAGGAAGCCAAAACGGCAAGCCAAAGAACTCATTAAGGAGTCGAAAAGAGATGGATGAGATGGATGGAGAGAAAAGAAGGGAAGGGTATGATGTCTTGCCCAGCTTACCTCACCTACATACACATACACAAAACTCCATATGGTGGAACACTTACTCATTCTTGGGGCATCTCACTCTGATCAAGCTTTGAAGCTGCTGTCCTATCCAAAAACCATACTAGCTTTCCATTCATTGGTCTAACCATTTGAGCAGGCAACACGATACTGGCTTCGGAACCATCGATCACTTGTTGAATGGCTTCTGCCTTGCCAGCGCCTGTCACCACCACTGCAACATTTGAAGCTGAATTGATGACCGGCAGAGTGAAGGTGATGCGCTCTGGAGGTGGTTTGGGAGAGTCCGTGATGAATGTCACCCACTCATCTTTTTCATTGAGTGCACTATGTTGAGGGAAGAGAGACGCCACATGACCATCAGGTCCCATTCCAAGTAGTACCAAATCAAACTTGGGGCAATCACTGGTCTCAGATACACTCACTGTGCGGGTTCTTACAAGTTGTCGAAGCATGAACTCATATTCATTTGCAGCCTCCTCTGCTGTGAGAGAGTCATTTATGGAGTATACATGACTTGGCAGGATAGGAACCTGCAAGAGGTAAAATTTTCATCAATCACAAACTCATGCAGATCAATAACAAATCATGAAAGTAAAATGCATTTCCTGCATCTGGAAACAAAAATAAATGGAGTTAAAAATAAGAATTTTGTAGCTCAAATTTCCCCGTAGAAGTGGGATAGAGAGGAAGGTTTCTACCTGCTGTGACAATAAAGCAATTAGCTTAGCCAATGGCTATGAAATTTTAATGGAAAAAGAATTTATTTGGCAGATCAGTTCACAAATAAATTGGATTTTGTCATATGATCATTTTAACCATAAAAGATCCAGATAAAGGCCAAGCTCTCAAATAGGAAAATCTCATCCTCACTTGGTAAGGCTGACTATTTGAAAATTTCATGTCATTTACACTAATTTCATGCCAACCAAACAAACCCTCAATGAACTCTTAAAAATTATACGCACTCTTCTAAAATTGGCCCTAGTTTCTTCTCACATGGTAGGATAAAATCGGCTTCATATATAACCAAAAGAACTCATGGGAGATGAATGTAACAGTCCACAATAATGTCTAAAATTAAAATTAAAATGTAACGGATTTATGCGATTTTCAGATGCAATTGGATTTCGACAAGCCAAGGTAATCTACCTTCGAAAAAAACCCTTCCTTTGTTAGCTTATAATTGCTATCCGTGTGATTTTTTGCAACTACTCTCTCGTCGGCCCAAAAAATGTACCATTTTGCCCAATCCACAGTTTTTATGTAATGGGCTTCACACAGTTTTCTGTCATCAATAGAAAAAATGAAATTCTTTAGCTCTTTGTTGAAGTATACACAACCATAAAAATACCAAAGGAGCAAACAGGTACCTCATTAAGTTGATTAACGATCCACCGGATAGGGCAATGGCAAAAAACCCTCTCTCCTTTACTGAGATTTCAGACAATTCTGAAATATAATCAGCCAAATTAGTAGCAAGTTCATCTGGACTGTCATATATCCTTACTTCTCCTTTGTCTTTCCTAACAACTGAATTAGCCATCCTTACAAATATCAATTAGATCAACAACCTGCAGCTACAATGCACGAATGAAGGTTCATTAATGAGAGTTCAAAGATACATATTGAGATGTGTGTACATCAAAACAATCAAAAACAGAAGTTATCATCACAAAGCACCAATTGGAACTTTAAGAACCGTCATGAAATGCAACCGACGAGTTGAAGCTCATCCATAATTTGGATAAATCTACAAAAAAAATCCAGTTTTCATAAAATTGAATAGTATAACAAATTTTACAATGATTTGAAGAGTTAACTTTTGTAAGAATCAAGCAGATATGAACATTTAATTTGTGAAACAATCTTCATCTATTACATATGTGAGATTAATTGGGAAACAGGATGAATCATCGAAACAAAATGCACACACTCAGAGGGCCTAAGAAAACAAAAAGTGATCATGAACTATAACCTCTTTGAGGTAGTTACATGTATGAGTAAGGGGCCTCTTAAAATTAATAAGTATATGCTACAATAGTTAGATGCTTTTGCCAAACCTAGACAGGTAAATGGTAAGTATTATTCCACATTTTGTGTCAGAAAATAGTGATCCATGAACATGTGTCCATAATTTTCTTTTGAAGGTTTCAATGACCAAAAATAGAAAAAGAAGATGCACATGGTTAATATTTTTTCAATCTATTACAACATCGACAAAGAGAAATGTAAAAACCAAACCTGGTACTGGCGAGAATACAAAATATAATAACAATTAAACGTTTAAAAGCTCGACCAAAAGTTATATTTGCTCATAAACGAACAATCTTGGGGAAGTCCTCTATGCAATGTACATGGATGAATTATAACACTGAAAATTATACATTACAAACACAATCCCAAAAGAAAACCTCGCATGATTTCTTTAGTTAACCAAACCTACAAAGAGATCAAAGTCAGAGCAATAGTGCTCAGTTAGAGCAAACAAAGTCCGCAATTGACTAGTCATAGTGAAGAGGATGGAAATTTATTATTTCCGCAAGTAAAAACTCTTATTAGCAGATAAGTCGATCATAAATCATAACAGTGCAACTAAATGAAACTAGATAACAGCCTGCATAAAACAGATGGATGGTTTTTAGTTTGTATGTTCATGGAAGCTAATAATATTCGAAAAAACAGTGAATCAAAAGTAGAACAATTGATAATGTGTAAAAAAAATGTAAGAAAATAAGAAGCATGCTAATTGCCGGGTAAATTATTGATTCTGGATCAAATAGTGAGAAATATGTCAAAACAAGCAAGGCTTAGGCATAGTAAATTTTCAGAAAAAATTAACACCAAATATAAAAATGGTATGTTGAGCCATAGAGAAAAATCTTAAAAGTAGAGAAACTCAGTCAGGGTCCGAATTTCAAGACGATCTAGAAATACAAAATGAAAATTTTCACTAACATGTTCTCAAATATTCAAGCCAACAACTACATGCAGAGCGGAGATACCCAGATCCCAACACCATCAGAGGCTACAGAGGAGGCAAAAGAAGAAACAAACAACCGAAAAATAAAGCAGAAGAAGCACTAACTTAACATCTCAAGCACTAATGATCTGAGGTGAAGCAAAAATGCGAAGTGTGAACCAGCAGAGATCTTACAAAAACAAAAACTCCAGAACTGATCAAATCAAATTGATTTTCAGATTTTAAAAAATGAAGATACATCCGATACCCAGATCATCTAGCAATTTAGCATTCTACAGTAACAGATAGCACAACATAAAGCCCAAAAACTGAAAAACGAACTGCTTGTGTTAATTTCCTTGCAATCATAGATTCATAAGAAGGCAAAGAAGAACCTTCTTAACCGTATCAGATTGGGCTTAGCACATGGATGAAACCCAAATTTGGAGAAGATGGTGGTAGATGGATATCATCGAAATCTATATTCTAGTCCACACCAACTATCAACAACATTATAATAATCTCAACAACAGGCAAGAGAATTTCACCTTGCAGCTGCTCACACGTGCATCCACGACTGTGACAACACACAAGAAATAACTGAGCCTTCGTGGCCAGTCTATCTTCTCTTTCTCTCTCCTCCACAGGCATAAATGGATAAAACTGAAAAAAAACAGCACAGGCCAATGCACTTCTAGGCGAACATCCTGTCACACCTTCAAACTCCTTAGATCCTCTCAGAGAATACAACAGATAAATATAAGAAAAACACAATGTAAGAAAATCCACCAAAGACCATAGAACACCACCCACCTGTACAAATGGTAACTTGACAATTGTACTAGCAACCAAGAGTACAGATGAGATAATATTATATTTAAAGATGCCAACTTTCACCTTCTATACTCCATGCTCTGTCCTTTGCAGTTGCCTGTCCCCTGAAACCCGGCTGCTAAAATGGACTTCTGCATTCCCCTTTGTTTAATCTGACCAACTATCAAACGAAACCAGCCTACTTTGCAGTTTGCAGAAAAAAAAGCTGATCTCTTACAAGAGTGGAGGGGTCCTTAATATAGGTTTCCAGGTCTTCTCGTGCTTGTCCAAGTCTGGCGTCAAAGAAGGCTATAACTGCACCTCTTAGGCCATGGTATATCGTCTTGTGACCTTTTGGTCATGTCATGCTTCCCGTTACTTTTAAATTTTTTTCCTGCCTCTTTCAACCAGCTCTTAACCATTCGTAGTTTTAACATTGATGTTGTCATCTTTGCTAAAAAACAAGTGGTACCTCCCTTTGATACTTTTGTGGGTGTTGTAATGGTTTCTATTCCTGAGAAATGGCCCAGTATTTTTCTTCGTGGAATCGTTATCTAAAGATGGGTATTTTGGATTACATGATAGAAAATGCCTTGTTCAAGTGTGATGAATGGCGAAATAGACAAATAGTGATAGTCCCACAATCCTATGCCACTGAACTTGCCAATCTATTGTTTTTTGTCCTCCACTCGGTAGTGTCCCACATTGGTATTATTGGTGCTCTCTGTAAATCCAACCAACAGCAAGCAGATGTAGGTGCTATATGTTCCTAACAGGAGCCATTGAAAGTGTGGGACTCATCTACTGATAGATTATCTTTCAGACATTTGGGTGATTCCAAAACCTTAAGAATTGTTTGAAAAGAGTGGAAAGGATAAAAAAATAATTTTCCCTTTGAAGCTTAGCAAGACTTGGGCAATCAATCTCTGACCATCAAACAAACTGCATAATGCTTTTTCCATATTTTTCAAAATACTACAGATTTTTTCCTTTTTTCTCTTTTATTTTTTCCTTTTCCAAATTGCTGAAGTTTACCTTCAGCTTTGGTTCATCCAATAGTAATTCTGTTCCCCATGTAGTTCACCCCGTCCATTCTTTGCTTTAGGTTTAATGATGCCACCTGTTTCTCTCCTAATACACAACCTTTTCCAAATTCTATACTAATGTCCCCACTTATATCTTCAGTGAGTTTCTGTCATTCTCCTAAATACAGCTAGAACTTCTAATCAATTCAATGTGTTGACATCATTACATGTCCTCCACTTAGTTTCCTCACCACCCAATTCTTCACTTTTTTTCTCTTTTTCCATGCAACTTTCCCATGATTTACTCATCTCACCAAAAGAGCCGATCTTATCATGCAACTTTCATTTCTTTGCAAGGCGTCTGCCGCTGCTCTGATGATGACTCCTTCAAACATCAATGACAAGCCTGAATATGCTTGCAGTCCTCTATCCCTTTGCCTAACCCATAGCCTTTTATTTTTACTTTCCACCACACACACTTGTTTCCAGGAACATGAAGATTCTTCATTTTTTTGACTTATTAGTTACTGTAGTGGATTCTTTTTAGTCCACATATATTGAATCTACGGGCCGAGTTCCAAAGTTCCTATCTGATGAAAATTTTCTCTTAACTTATTTTTTCCATTATATATATATATATATATATATATATATATATATCCTTAACATTAGCACGTATTTAATACATTGCAACTGGATCAGAGAATATGCCGCTACAAGTCTTCATTTTCTGTTCCTTTAAAATTTAGAGTTGGTGAAAGACAAGGGACAGTGGGAGTAAATTTTTTTTGCTCCTGTTAAGATTGGGAAGAATATCTTAACACTTATGCAATATGAAAAAAAAAACATTTACATATGCCTATGGCAAGTCACTGAGGAGTGACAACTTCGGGAAAGTGGTATTTTCAATTAACTCCTTGCACTTGAAAAATAAAAATGCACCAGCCGGGAATCGAACCCGGGTCTGTACCGTGGCAGGGTACTATTCTACCACTAGACCACTGGTGCTTTTGATATCTTTGTGTTGAAAATTATTTAAATAAATACTAAATAATTTTATCCCGCTATTCATATTTGCACCCGCCCACACACAAAAATATTAACAAATAATAACAATATGTTTAAACGTGAATAATGAGTAATTGCTTAGGTGGATATTTCATTTACTCGACCGTATGATGATCGGTTCTATTCGAGGTCAACTATTCATGTGATTGCAATACATGAATGCCTTCACAGGGAACCCATGACTTCGATGATGAAAGTGTGTACATTGCTTGTTCTAACAACTTGCACTATATTTCAATGTCAGTGTGCCAAAAAAAATCTCTGAACTTAATATAGGCAAGGCTCTGTTTCAGTTTTCAACTACTTCTTATTGGGAAGAGACCCTACTCCCACTCATCCTGAACTTTACATCTTGTTATGTAGGCATGCACTGCTTGTGGCATTCAATAAGGCAGCTCTGTAGCAGATATGAATGGAATACAGACGAGAGGATAGATCACCACCTCAAATTCCAAACTACCCATGAAACTTGAAACTAACTTGCACATCTTCAATTTGTTTGCTTCGCAAGAAACTGCTCGTTGGATAGGTTGCCATCAATTTCAAGACCTACAAACTAGAACTCCATTATACGAGCATAATTGTGGACACATTGACAAAGGCCTACACCTCAATCCAATTGAGCTAGTACCCAAGTTGTTAGGTGGGTCTCACGAGTCTCATCGCTTCCAATTGGCCAAGAAGAGGTGGGCCCTCTCTGCTCACCCCTCTTCTTCTTCCCATTGATGGTTGCTCGATCGGTCCTTGCCACAATAATACAAGAAGTTACCATCCACAGTGTCAGCGTCATGTCTATCATCATATCAAGTTCATCAACATCATTTTCCTATCCTAACTCCCACCACACAAAGCCGGCAAAATCGTCGTCCCAAAAGGGTGCTATCAAGAAAAGGTGGAATCTCTTCTTCCCAAAGATAATCCCATCCAAGGGGGAAGCGACTTGGGACTTGAGAATTCAAGATTTATATAGATGCAAAGAGGAAGGCTTTGAAGGTTTCTAATCATGCACAAGAGAACCAATTTGTCTACGTTTGGACTGTTACAAATCGGAGAGATGACTAACAAGGGAAAATGCTCGCATCATGTTTTTGGGATTTTAACACTTAAAATCTCTAGTGGCATTGAGAGTTTGGTTTGTAGAGCCGTGGTATTTGCCTACGTTAATTGTAGGTATTTTTTTCATAAATTCTGTTGGATGATTTAAAGGAATTTGTCAAATAATGATACGTGAATTTTATCTAATAAAAAGGAAATTGTCCACTGATAATAATTTTAAGGTTGTCTAATGTATAAAATAAAAATTGTTTGGTTCATCTAATATCCATTTGTAGATGAAGTCAGTGATTTATATATAAATTAATATATTTTTATTTTTTAAACTAATTTTTGATTAAAATAATTTGTGACACCTATTAAAAAAAAATTTTGTTCTAATAAAACCCTTTTGGAGGCTCAAAGGGCCCAACACAAGCTAAAACCGTAAACTACGCCCACCGTTAAGTTTTTGTTACCATTTCTTGCTTTAAAGGGGGAAACCCACTTATGATTACCGTGACAAAATTTTCTGCATTATATTGACGTGACATAGATGGAAGCTCATTATAACTATGCTTGAAAATTCGAAAACTCATCGAGTGTTATTCTATTCATTATTGATATCAAGATGTGATTATGAAAATAAAAATGATTTTCAATAAGGTTGAGACTTGAGAACCTTTACGCTTGTTGAGAGTCGGTCTGAGGTTACGTGGAGTTAAATTAGCTTCTTATATATCGAGCATTGCTATCAAGACTTCCAGAATTTTTTTTTTTTGTCGGGTAAGTGCTTTTAAGTTTAAAGAATTATAAGATTTAATGATTATATATAGATAACGCTAGCCTTAATAGGAAGTATAAATAACATTTTCCTTTTTGTTATTGTCCAAACACCTTGTATCATAAAAGAGATCAGAGGGTTCAATATGTGTCTGAGAATGAATGATAAAACTTTGACCATATAATATACATGTCAATGCAGTAATCATGCTCAATATGTGGGCTTAGAATTGGGATTGCTGCAAATTAAAAGAACAACTAAAATAGTCTCAACCGATTCATTAAAAAGGAGTTCAATGAAATTTATCTATTGTTTTCAACACTCATCTCGCACATTTAAGAAATTCCTCTTTCTTATAATCCACAATGCAGGTGTCATACTTAATATTCAAGACAATCAAAGTTGACGCCTATCAATTCTAGTACGAAGAAAAAGATCTCCTTGCTTTGCAATAATTAGAGGAGGGGAAAAAAAGAACTCAACGAAAAGTTCTATCTATGATATTAAAAACATTTGCACGGAGTAAAAATGAGGAGAAAATAAATCGAGTTAGTTGTATTGCTTAATCTACGGCATTAATGGGTTTGAGTTGTGTCAAATGGGCCTGGGCTGACCTGCTCATGGGCCGTTGAAGTAGATGAACCTTATTACTATTGCTAATTCTTATTCTTTCTGCCTAATCCCATGGTTTGGGTGTTTGACATGGTTTAACTGTCCACGGTGATGATAGGGAATCAAAGGTTTCCCAGGCCCTTCTTAATGACAACTTTTATTTTTGGACGAGGGAGCTGACAATGGATCAAAATTGTTTTCCCTTCCTCAAATTTATTCGAATAAAAATTAGAATAAAATCAAGACAGCATAATTATGAGCACACCACCACGACTCAATTCAAACCTAAATAATTTACATAAAAAATAATATATACATTTTTTATATGGCCATTTAAATAAAAATAATAATAAATATAATAATATTGTGATGATAATAATATAAGAATTTTGTCTCTAAATAAATTATTTGAAATAATTAAAATAAAAATAAACTATTTAAATTTAATAATTAATTTTATTTTAAATTATATATAAAATAGATTTGAGTACTTTCTGAGGATATCAATGGCCGATTAGGGTTCCACGGTCGGAACACAGGTCCTCATTTTCGATCCAAGGCAAGATCTTGCCTATGGAACCCTTTGATTTGGGCGCTAAAGTTCGAGTCTTTTGCTACGAATTGTCTGTAATGGCGATGCTTGAGGTGTGATCAGAGGGTTGAGGTCAAGAGGGAATGGAGGGGGGGCTGGAGCAGACGTTGCAGGACGGTAAGCTTTTCCGCCAGGTCAATGCCCTCATTGTCGCCCATCTCCGTGACCTCAATCTTAACCAGGTGCGAGTTTCTTGAATTCTTTCGGTTGTAGTTTGAAGGTGGCGAGAGTGTTTGATTTTGTCATGCGGGTGTTTGATGATGTTCGATGAATCGGGTTTGCAGGCGGCAATGGAGGTGGCGTCAGCGACGATGACGCCGGTCAACGCTGAGGCGTCGCCGCACAAACTGGTTGAGCTTGTGTCCAAGGTGAATGCTTCCAT
Source organism: Piper longum (assembly GCA_032619315.1). NCBI lineage: Eukaryota > Viridiplantae > Streptophyta > Magnoliopsida > Piperales > Piperaceae > Piper > Piper longum. The sequence goes on from JAVDBV010051042.1 coordinate 30,949, forward strand.
AACTTCTCTTTTAGATATTTTTATACAGTTCTTCGAGCTTGCGTCGTTCTTTATTCATGTTGAGTTCACATTATAGTTGTTTGTCGTTTCAATTGTAGATACATTTAATATTGATTTCGTCCCTCTACTCGGTCGTCATGAACCCATTATTGTAACGATGATTGTCTACCATGCAAAGTTCGTTGATTCTTGAAATTGTAGAGTATACGTGTAGCAATAGCGCACTACTTTGGCAACCGTGGTGCCGTGCGGTCATATTTTTCTCGCTTGTGTGGTTATTTGATTTTGCATACTGGGACATTCTATTGTTTGTAGATTTTGGTTTCTGAGGTGTTAACAGGGTCTTGCAGTGGAAAGGGATGAAGCATCTAGAGGGCTTTCAAATGGTGCTTTTCTTGACCCTACGGCTGTGCTGACTTCTGGTTATGGATCAGTCCCAGCCGCACCAATTCGTGCGGTGGATTTCAGGTTGTTAGTGTTAGATTAGGTTGAATATCTTTTGCAGTGCAATTACATTAGGTAAAAAAAGAAGGAGCTTTTTTTGCTACCGATATCTGTCATTAAGTGATGAACTCAAGCATTTTCTATGTTCAGGCAGTCAGACTTAGCTTGGTGTATTGTTGACCTGTATGAAACATTTTTTCGCAATCTTTTAGTAGTTATTTTGTCTTCGAAAGAAATCTTACACATTGTTTTCATTAGATTTTTAGTGTGATTTTAAATTTCAAATTGGAGGCTGATTGTTCGTGGTATGTTCAGTGTTGTGCAGGATGTGAAAGGTTCATCAAAGAGTTTCCCCAAGCATGAGACCAGGCATATTTCAGAGCATAAGGTGCCGAAAAAGATCAGTTTTCTCATCCTCCTTTGCAATGAGTGTTATCTCATGCCCAGCAATTGCTTGTATTGTTTCAAATTTTCAGAATGTTGCAAGATGTGCAAGATTCAGTCCAGATGGGAGGTTTGTTGCAACTGCCAGTGCTGACCAATCTATTAAGCTCTTTGAGGTTAATTCTCCAGCTTTTCAAAACAAAATTCTTGTCCTTGAATGCTTCTTCATCCACCGTCCCTACCCTCCCCTCCTCTACTTCTCTGATAAACTTTTTCCACAGATATCAAAAATAAAGCAAATGCTGCTTCCTGATTCAAGAGATGGACCTGTACGACCTGTCATTCGAACTTTTTATGATCATATACAGGTAACTACCATTATGAACACTGGAAAAATAGACAGATGGATGGTGTAAATTTTTATGTATGATGGGTGTTGACTCATTTACTGGATCGTGAGTGCAGCCAATTAATGATTTGGATTTTCATCCAAAAAGTCCCATACTAATATCAGGCGCAAAAGATCACACCATCAAGTATGGCAGTCTCTGTAATTATCTTGTTCCTTAACCTTATGGCAATTTAGTTAGAATTGGTGATGTAGAATGAGCTTGTTCTTGATGCAAACCATGGGTATCATATTTCCATACTTCAATACTGATTGGTAAAAAACGCCACTTTCAGGTTTTTTGATTTTTCAAAAACTGTTGCCAAAAGAGCATTTCGGATTATCCAGGTATTTATGAGTTAAAACTGTCCACATGATTTTATAATGGGAAGAGGCTGATCTTGAGATTGTTTTCCTTGGCTGCCTGGGTGCAGGATACTCACAATGTGAGGTCAGTGTCATTTCATCCTTCTGGGGACTTTCTTCTTGCAGGTACTCTGATGAAGTGAAGCATTTGAATGTCTTTACACCACATCTTATGACAATTATGTGCTTTCATGACAGGCACCGACCATCCCGTTCCTCATTTGTATGATGTGAACACTTTCCAGTGTTACTTGACTAATAATTCTCACGAGTTAAATATCAGTGCCGCCATCAACCAGGCATTACAAAAGAACCATTCTGCTAGTTTTTTTTTTTTGTTAATTTGCTGTATTATTTACCTATAACTGATTGGTGTCACTATGTTGTTTAGATACGGTATTCATGTACAGGTGGACTATATGTTACTGCTTCTAAAGATGGTGTTGTTCGTGTATGGGATGGTGTAACCTCTCAGTGTGTTCGTTCCATTTTAACAGCTCATGGTCCTACTGAGGCCACTAGTGCAAACTTTACCAAGGACCAGAGGTGGGCTATTCCCTTGATAAGAAAGTATCTTTGCTTTACTTGTTGCAATGGTGTGCGTAGTTGCATGTCAGTTGTAGATATGGATATGTTATCTCTTCTTTGTATTCATAATGCATCTCAAGTTCAGTTGCTTTGATTTAAAGGTTTTCCATTTTTTTTGGAAACCGAATATGCTATTATCTTTATAATTTTGTCATATATACAGTAAATGCAGATGACTTAACTGTAAAAATTGGCCATTTAAAGTTATAAACTGGCAATATGGGTTTCTTTGTATATTTCTTTTTGGTTGAGTGATTGTGGCTGTTACCGATTGTCGTAAGCAAAGTATGTAGCAAATCCTGCAATTATTTCCTAACCTGTTACCTGTGCATTTGGATTAAGGTTCATCCTTTCATGTGGCAAGGATTCGATGGCGAAACTGTGGGAAGTAGGTACCGGAAGGCTTGTTAAACAATATAGCGGGGTCATACACACGCAACTGCGCACCCAGGTATAATTCTTAGTACACACAGGGTTTCAAGTTGAAAATTTATACTAAACTGGTGTGAATCCTGTCTGCAGGCTGTTTTTAATGAGACAGAAGAATTTATTCTGTCCATAGATGAACCAAACAATGAGGTCAGTTTTTGACTTGCTGCCATTGGTAATCCTCATGTAATCACTGCATAACACTAATATGATGGTTGCAGATTGTTATTTGGGATGCTTTAACAGCAGAAAAAGTTGCAAGATGGCCGTCAAACCACGTTGGTGCACCACGATGGTTAGAGCATTCACCTACAGAGGCATCATTTGTGACATGTGGGACTGACAGATCAGTCCGATTTTGGAAGGAGATATTGTAGGAACATTGCTCTGTCAAACGAACTAATTAAGTTAAAGTTAGTTTTTTAGCAGTTGATATTTTTATGGATGAAACGAGCATTAATAAGCATTAACGGTTACAACCTGCTCTGTAACTTTATGCTTCTTGTTGTATGGTATATTTTTCAGGTTGAATCGAAATTCCCAGCCCACTAAATATTTACTTGAGGTATGTTACCGTACAATCCATAGTTGCTTGGGCGGATGGACAGAATTCAAATCGACTAACAGTCTAACACAGAGAATGTGGAAAGAACATCAACTTCAATGCGAACCCATAAGATCCAAACTCTTGTAAATATTACATATATGGTTTTAAGGCGCAGAGTATTGAATGAAGATATTAATTCGACTCTTTACTATCGGAGTTGGCTAAAATAGATCAGAATGAGCTGAGCTCACAATCTGTTTTTGGTATTTGAATAATTTTTCCCTTCCACTTGATTAATGAAAGTTTCGATTTCTTGTGAAGGACAACAGTGGGCTTCTACCCTTGATAAATTGGACAAGGCAATCAAATTTGTTCAGAGTTTTAAGCGGGGCTGGGTATTTTTGTTCGTGGAGCTCAATTGGATAAAAATTGTTTTGAGAATGTGTAATAAAAATTGTAAGCCCTCATGTTTTTTAATTAAAAAGCTAGTCTCTATTTATAAAAATTAAAGTCTGCAGCAGCATTTACTATAACAACCGTAGTTTCGTGTGAAAAAAATTAAGAGAATCGAGTAATCAAAATATAAGAATTTTTTTTTAAAATACAATAGAAACACCTTATGGAGAGGATCATGATAACCTTAAGTTCTTTACAAAAAAAAAAAAAAAAAATCTTTCTCGGCAAAAGGTTATGGTTTTAACCTTAATTTCTAACTTCTTATTAGTAAGAACTTGTCTAATTGTTTTGAAAAAATATGTAATAAAAATAAATAAATAATTATAATTCATCTTCTTATTTAAATATAATATATCTTCAAAACCAATCACAATTAATATCTAAGTTATTAAATTATTATGATTCATTTCATTATTTATCTAGTATATGTTTCGTATAGAACAAAATCTTGACTAGTGTGAGTTAATAGAAAACTCAATCTTGATTAAAAGTACGAGATTTAATCAATCAAAATAAGGTAAAAATAAAATAAAATTACCTTCTAGCGTGAAGGGTCACGGGTTGGAACTTGGCTAACTTAATTTTTAATTTCATATAAAGTAATAATAATAATATTTCATGCCAAGGAAGGTCACACGTTCAAATTTAACTAATTTCAATTTTTAATTTTTCGTTAATAAGATTGAAGATATTTTCCTTAAAAAATAAAATAAAAAATAAATTATTATAATTTATTTTATTTTTTGAATTCGGATTTATATTTAAAGTGAATCAGAGTCTATATTTAAAATTTTAAATTATTCTAGCTTATCTTATTATTTAATAAAATTTTTGTGTATAAAAATAAAATTTATGTGTAGCGCGAGTTGCGCGTGTTACTACATGGTGTCTAATTTTTATAAATTTTTATTTGGTTAGCAAAAGAAAGAACGTAAATAATATAAAGTTTTTAAATAATTATTAGCCTTCTTCAAAATAAATCGTGGCTTGTTTTCCCCCCGCCATCGCCATGGCCATCCCCTCTTGTTGCCCCCCATGGATGGATGGTCACCATCCGTCTCACTGGCAATGGCCATTGGTGCCCTTCCTCTCTTCTCCTAGGCCATCACCGTCGCCTTCCTTCCTTTCGTGTACCACTTCACAGGCGTCCCCAGAACTATCCACCTTAAGTCATCGGAGTCATCCACGATTTGTGGGTAAAACACCAAATTTAATTTGGCTCTAATATCACTTTTAACCCGTCAGGTAGCTTAAATAAGAAGGTTTTCCAATTAGCCACCAACGTCATCCAATATGGGACAAACCCAACACCACCTCTCTTTTCCTCTTGCCTTCATCTCCATCTCTTCACCAACCATTGCTTGCCGCTACGCTGGTGTCCCAGGTTCGACCGCTTCCTTCATTTTGTGGTTTTAATTCTAATTTTTGTGAAGATTCTTACTCCTCAATAATCAACGTATACATACACGAGCTTGTTCATTTGACGACCTGTATCGTGAACTTTTCTTTTTTGGCCTTTTTTTTTTCAAACGCAGTGGTGTACTATTGGCTGCATGAGTGTTAATTCATTGAATTCTTAATGTTATCAACTGGAGGAGGTTGTTGATGATGAGAATCAATGAGCAGCCTCAATACGTTGAGGTTGCTATCGATGAAAATATTTCTCTTAGTACAGCTTTTGTTGCACACTGTTTTGTTTTGTTCTGTTTAGAAAGAACTGTTGAGAATCAATGATCAACTCCAATTGGATGAGGTTGCTATTTGTGAGATTATAGCTTTAAATACCATTCCTGTCTGAAGGTCGATTTCCCCTGCCATCCATGATATTGTATATATAGCTATCTTCTCGTGCTTTTTCGCTGTCTTGGGTTTCTATCAAATTGAGTTCCCTCACCAGAGATGTCCAGAGAAGGCCTGGGAGAAATGTCACCTAGACGATGTTGCTTGGCTTTCTTCCCTTTCTGAGGCCGAACTGGTGACTTGAGATCGTTGATTGTTTCATTTTTTTTTTCGCAATGTTGGTCTAATTAAAGCTTACAAAGATTTTTTAGATTATGGCTGTGGGTAATTTTTATTATTATGTTTACATTGTTGCTTTACGTTATTGTTGGTTAGTTTTTCTATGGGTTATCTTGGGTACTCATCGTTCTTGAAATGGATATTTAGGATCTGCTGGTTCATATAAAGAATCTTGTCATGCAATGTGCTACTGTCATTGACGGTGCATTGACGGTGAAAGTCTTATTCCAAAGTTTGATTTGAGGATGCTTCGAGCTTTGGTTTGTTTGATCTCTTATTATCTTTTATTTTACTTTGCTTTGATTGTTATATTATATGTTGGTCACTAGACGTGTTTGTTTTGCACACTGCTGGCCATTCCTATGGCATATTATTTACGGTAGCCGATGAGGTCAATGCACGCATTTGGCATAATGTGCGCTAGAAGTAGTGACTGATTGTAAGAAATAAATATATCAAATGATTAGATGTGGTAATTTTCTGAGTGGAAATTGTATATGTTCTGTTTTAATCCTAAATGTTGTACCCCAAAAGCTGGTTTACTTATAATTATGAGTGAATTAAATATACATTTGATTTGTGTAGGCTAATAAACTATGAGCTGCATGACCTAGTCCTCCTTGCTGATTCCTGTGAACTTTTCCTTGATTAAGTAGAAGTGCCTTTTTTTTTATCTCTGTTCATATCTTGGTTTGACTTTGTGTTAAGGACTAATTCTGTTGGGAATTGCATAGGAACTATCTTGATGGAATATTTTCAAGAATGGCTTAAGGATACATCCCTTTTTGGCCCAGAGGAAATTTCTTTGGCATTTAACCGCTGCAATTTGACTGCAATTTGCTGAGAAGAGAGCACTGAAGATATGAATTTTCAATCATGAACAATGCCCAAATCCAGTGAACTTCAGGGAGTTAAACAGTGCTTAATGTTTTCCGCCTGCGTTAGAGAACAGTCCTGTTGGGAACTGGAAGCTGCAGTGCCACAAGCCAACGTTTTCGTGAAACATAAATCATGGACCAATCTATTTGAGTGAATATGAGAAATGCCCGGACATTCACACAGTGATATAAAACTATAAGGTGTAAAGATGAATAACATGAGTGTTTTATTCACAGGTCTCAATTAGGATTATTGTCTGTTCTTTAGGTGCTACAATTCGTTGTTTATTTGGTGGTGTCTTCAGAGAAGAAGGAACTTGCGCAGGCCATGGAGGGCATACTTCTCCCCTTCTTCAGCATTTTCCATCGCTGGTGTGGTTCGGTTTGTCTTGGTGATTTTGCAATCATACCCACCAATTTGTTATTTTTCTTGATAAAAAAAAAATATAGCTTCGTTAAATTCGTTGTGCTAAGTAGGAAACCATTAGCGTTTCATTATTTATGTACATATTTTTACAAAGACATAATAACATTTATATATTTTATCAAATGATTATCATTCTTTCCTTCTAATGAATTGAATAATTATAGATAGGATAAACACGGTAGTATAAAGATAGGAAGGTGTGGAGTTTGAAACAAGAGACCCGACATCCGGGTTGAGGAAGACATTGCGAGTGAGCTGTAAATGCACATGCCAGTGACGAAGGTCATCGATGCCATTACTGGGTAAACCTGCTCATGATTATCATCATAAAAAAATAATAAAAAAGCTTACTTTTCTAATTGATAGCTCATTAGCTTGATAGATATTAGTTTTTTTCTAATCATGTTGGTGATCACTCAAGTTGATTCTTGCCATGATATATGACGCCCTTGCCGGCCAAATCAATCGGTGGCAAAAAATAAGAAAGAAAAAATTGGCAACACACACTGTAGGGGTGTTAAACGAGCGAGCGAGTCGAGCTCGACTTATGTTCGTGTCTAATTCGAATAGTTTGAAGTTCATTCGAACTCAACTCGAGATTGAACGAGTTTTGAATATACATGTTCGAGCTCGATTTAAATATTTTTTATGTGTTCGAGCTCGACTCGAACTCGAATATACTTTACCTGTTTAATTTTTATAAGCTTGAACCCAACTCGTTCGTAAGTTCGAACCCGACTCGATTAAAAGTCAGAAGTACCTCAATTAAAAAAATGAAATTTGTACAACCTTTGAAGTCAAGGACTTGATAACTACCATCTCAACTACACCACTTTTTTGTTAGAATATTGTAGATGAATAAATATAACTAGTTACAATTAAACTTATTAGTATATATATATAATATAATATAATATAATATAATATAATATAAAATTATATTATTATATTATTTTATCGAATCGAGTTACGAATCGAGTCGAACACGACCTTGCTCAAGTTCGGCTCGTATGGTTCGAATTCGAGTCGAGTTCGAGTCGAGTTCGAGTTCGAGTCAACTTCGAGTTCGAGCATTTAAATGTCAAGTTTCGAGTCTAGTCGAACCGAGCCGAACACTAAATGGTCACATGGCGACTCGCTCAATTAGCAGCCCTACATATACTTAAACAAAAAACCGATATATAAAACCTGGCAAAGACAGTGTGAGGAGTAAACTATGACTACGGAAATAAAGAAAGATGGGAACACAAGGGCAGAATTTAGAGCATGCTGGTAATGCGCAGGATTGTAGAAATCTAAATTTATGTAACACAGATGTCTATTGGCACTATCGGAGTCGGAGAATAAATATTTAAGTAAACAGTCTACAAACTTCTGAGTTGAGCCGAAAGTTAAATAGGAAGTCTGTGCAAGCTATAAACCAAGTATATAAAACAACACATATTATACTGAGAAAATGAGATAGCAAAAAATAAAGAATAACCTCTGGTTTAATCCATCTTGAAGCTGGAGGCACATCCAGACATGCTAGCTTGGGAATGGGGGTTCTTGTTTTCTTCTTTCCTGAATTCTGATATTGTAATTGAAAAGACTGGGTAACAGAAGAGATTATTTATAGTATACAGAGGCCGGAGAGAATGGAAAGATTATAAGAAATATAGAGGCTGATCAGCATGAAGAAGAAGCAACCATTCAAAATCAACACATATAATCACATTTCAATGGCCAGTCCCCAGACTTGGATTGACGCAATCACCAGAATTTTGATCTTATAAAGCCATTTGCTTATATTTATTGTTATTATTTCCAGAGCAAGCCATATTAAAACCAGGTGCTTTGCCTCCTGTTTCTGTGTAAAAATTAGTTTTACAACTTTAGAAAATTTTCATTCTTCGCTTATTATTGAAGAAGCTGTACCAAGATGTAAATTAATATCGTCACCTGTATAAAAAAAAATTGTTGAAGCCTTTCTACTTTATCGACTGGGAAAACTTATTTAACTTATTGCATGGATCAATGTGTCTAGTCTACACGTTAAGGTGGAATTTCTATTTAGCATGAAGTCGCATCTTTGATCTTTGATTTGGGTTATTAATTAAGACTCATTCATCGTAATTATCCCAATTTCGGATAAAAGCATTCGATTATTAAAAAATTTGTAATTTGTCATTGCATAAATTACTAATTTATAGTTCATGCTTATGATACCTTTGGGTACGAGGCTGACGAAGGAGGAAAAAATTATGTAGGTGAGCAAACTAACTTATTTATTCTTTAAATTGTGACAATAATTTGTTTACCTCCTTAATGAGTCAGTTACTGTATTAGGCAAGAAAGCTTAATCTAAACCCGTTCAACTTGTAAAATTACGTACCAAACTTGAATTGTTTTCTTTTATACTTACATTTTATTATTTTCATTTTTATAGAAGGCGGCTTAGATGACGGACAACGCTGAACCCCAGCGTCGGTATTACTTTTCCTGCCAGTAATCTTGCTTGAACCCGATTGGTGAAGTGGGCTTCCACAAATAATGTATTTTGGGCTTTTCGCTTGTTCAAAATGGGCCTTTCTTCTTGGCCTTCTTGGGCTCACAATTATATCCCGCGGTGGGCTCGTTAGACAGCATCGGCGTGTTTCGCTTATAATAAACTCGGACTTAGCCATCTTTAAATTTCTCGTATAGTTTTTACAAATTGGCATTTATTATTCAAATTTTCAAACTACCATTAAAGATATTTAATGAATAGAAATTTCCTTGATTATGATTGGGCCTTACACATTTCAACGGATTATTATTCTTTTATTATGGATATAATTTGATCTAACCTATCTAATTAATAGTCTGTTTGGTTTGCATGAAAATAGTGTAAGCAAGAATAAATTATATGATATGAAAATGTAATTAGATAAATGTTATAAAAATTAAAATTTTTTATTATATGTTTGGATAGTAAGAAAATAAAATAAAAATTACTTTTCCTACATACATGCTCAAGTGTCTTACAGAATTTCTCTCGAGTTTTTTTTATTTTTCATAAAATAATATTACTTCGTACAATTTTTACATAGGCATATTTTGACTGAAATTTTTAAAAAAATTAACTAAAATTTAAGACACCCAAATATAAGTAAATTTGTGTCGAAAGCTTACATTTCTTTGGTATAATTTCAATATAACCAAATATATTTAATCTGTTTTTGAAATCCAACACATTTTTTTTCATGCGAAATCCAGTACACTCACCTTAGCTACATATGGATAGTAAGCGTCGGTATGAGAGTGGATTGTTTTTTTAGGAAGAAAGGAAAGTCATGCCCAGTATGGTACATACATACATCTATTGAATTATCAAAACCGATTTATTAAACAAGTGCAAAGTCCAACTACTTAATCAGAGATGCAATATGCTTGGTGATGGTTACTATATATATATATATATATAAAATAATATGCTCTCTTCAAAATAAGTTTGATGAGACCACACACTGCTAATGTGTAAAATATTTTTCCCCGAAGCTAATTGATTAAATTTAGACTCTTTACGAAAATGCAGTGAATGGGCAAAGGACGTGTGAGCCAAAATGAAAGAGTTGAAGAATGAAGAAATATGTTATTGTTAGAGAAAGAAGAGAACAGCACAACCACGGGGAAAGGAGGGTTGTGAATGCAATTCCCATGTGCCGAGCACTAAAACGGTGCCTCGCGTTTATTTATATGCATTTCCCTCGCGACAGTTCAAAAGCTCTAAACAAAAGGAGCAGTTGTAATGGTGGGATGGCGGTGGTATCATGGTGGGATAATTGGACGAGTATCGGAGAAGCTATGAATATGGTGATTGGTGAGTTCTCTCGCCTGGACAGCCCCCAATATCATAGCAACAGCTTTTTCTTCTTTTTTTTAAAAAAAAATGAGTTGCATAAATGATCAACACCTGTACATATGCTGCACAAACAAAGTCCTGTTTGATATTTGAAATGTCCAGAGCTTTTCTTTCTCGGAAATGAAGACTTTCAGAACTTTAAAGCTTGTTTTCTCAGTTTGTCTGAATTTTAAAATAATGACCAGGACGAGTGCTGATTAGCTATTTGAGTTAGAGCCGTCCCTGGTTAGCTATAATTTGGTGTGGGGGAGTACTTGGATCATGAATTGATGTAGAATCATCATGAATTGGTAGAGTTAAGAGGCCTTCTCACATGTCAACAAACCTACTAATTAACGTTTACAAAAAAAAAACAATCCTGACGCCACCAATTAATAAAACCTTATGATTATTGGCGCAGATCAAGGAGTAGTCATTCACTTGATTGCTCGATTAAATTAGATCATTAACAAGTCATTTACAATTTCAAGTCGATTTCTTCTCGTTGTTAATTTGTACCTCATTGACAATGGATTAAAAAAGATGATAAAAATAGATGTAAATGCTATGAAGGAACAAACAAGCGAGCAATTTTACGCATATATAGTACTATAATTTGCTCCATATTATATACGGAATTTATATTTGACAGCCAACAGTACCAATTCTCTCTTCGTACATAACTCCATCCAAAAATATTTCAACTTTCTTACCAGTGCTCACATTACAAGTTACAACATTCCAAGCCCATGCATTTGTTGGTACTGTAATCTCTAAGAACACATCCATTTTCATGTTAGCTTATGTTTACCTTTGTGCAGACACAAAGCGATAATTAAGAGTCATATCAAACACGACTAATTTTATTCATTAGTTCAAAATTTAATAATTTTGGTTGCATAATAAGATATTATGTGAAAATTTAATATAATTTATTTTTTTTGCATATTCCCTTTAAAATATGGTGGCTATTTTTAATAAACATTTTTTTATTTCAAATTAATATAATCGGAAATTTATTTATGAGAGCTGTTAAAGGTAGGTACTCAATTTTTTTAACTCACAGATGAATTAGATGGTCAAATAAAATTTATTTTAAATAATATTATAAATTTTTAGGACTAGTTTAAGAAAGACGAAGAGAGGGTGGTAAATGCCTCACTTGAGGCTCGGTTAATATTCATCATAACAGAACCATAAATTAAGTTTATAAGGTAATACTATTAATTAGTTTTCACCATTTATCACCAATTAAATTAATGGTAAATACATAGTTAAATTTTTACTATTTTATTTTATATATTATAAACCAACAATATAAATAGGTTAAATGACCTTTAGTGAAATTGGTAAAGATAAAATGGTTACAACTTTTTGTCACTATCGTTCATATTTAAAGTCAATTAGAATAAATTAATCAAAAAAATTACCCTGTGTGTTACATAAGTTTTTTAATTATTTTTTTTTATTGAATTCAATAACGGTTGACCATTCGAATGATCATATTTACAATCATATATAGAAAAAAAAACATTTGAGAAAATACAGTGAGCTGCGGAAAAGTTTAAAAAATAAATAGAGTTATGAAATAAAAAAAGAGAAATACGGTTAAGTTACTTTAAAAAAATGATTATGCTAAACAATTAAAATATTGGCAAAACTAAGTTTATATATTTTAACGATATCCCATTTTAAAAAAAATCTTTCCAAAACGAAAGGAAAAAAAAAATCCCATCCGAAATTCCGAAAATACCCTTCACAATCAGACTTTGAACGATTCGCCGCCCCCCTCCCTTATATATATAAACCAGCGTCGCCCACCCTCCATTGGTCTTCTTCCCCATCATACACATCCCCATTTCCACCCAACACACCTTCCACCACCGGCGACGACGACGACTTCGACTTCGGCGGCGGCGATGGCGGCGGACTCGGTGGTTCCGGCGACCCCGCTCCTGAGGGACGATCTGGACATCGTCATCCCAACGATCCGGAACCTGGACTTCTTGGAGATGTGGCGGCCATTCTTCGAGCCCTACCACCTCATCATCGTCCAGGACGGCGACCCGTCGAAGAACATCAGGGTCCCCGACGGCTTCGACTACGAGCTCTACAACCGCAACGACATCAACCGCATCCTCGGCCCCAAGGCCTCCTGCATCTCCTTCAAGGACTCCGCCTGCCGCTGCTTCGGCTACATGGT
>JAVDBV010051044.1:0-13197 GCA_032619315.1 Piper longum
GGGAATGAGGATGAAGCCCTCTTCTTTAGCCTTCTTTTATAACACTCAAAGCTAGGGTTTTCCTTAAATGGGTAATCAGGTAATTGACATGGTTCACTTAACTATTTAAATGGTTAAATGCTATAGTTCCACTTAACCGGTTAACGGGTAAATGGTATGGTCCACTTGACCGATTGAACAAGAATTAACCGGTTAAAAATACTTTTCACTTAACCGGGTAACCAGCTAACAACAATTAGTTTAAAATAAATTTTCCCACGATCGATCCTGCCGCGTCGAACGTTTCCCTATTTTTTTTTTTTCCGGGTCTTTACAAACGCGGAGTTAGCAGGATCCCTCGAGATGAAGTGGGTCCTCCCCAACATCAACCCGATGACGAACACATGCCTTGTCTGAAGCCATGGCCGCCTCCTTCTTTCCATCTCTAACTGAAAATACGAAAACTATATATATAGGCCTGGGTAGGGAATTTAATATAATAGGCCAGAAGGCAACTTGTGGTGGATCTTGTTTTCGAAAACATACTTGAGGGATCTCATCCTTGAGGGTTATTAATCTCAGAAAGCTGTTCGGCTAAATGGCCCGAGTTAAATGGGATCCAATAAAACTCCACTTAACTCGTCCTGCAAGTAGGAAACCAAAATGCAATGGAATAAAGTATAAATCAGAGACGAGTCCTAAACGGATCTAGTAGAAGCTCCAAGCGTGTCATTGCGCCTAGCCGGCGAGCTCCTACTCCGTACCTACACATTAGAGCTAAATTCTAACGCCCGATAACTAAATGTTGCATCAGCCTAGTCCTAATTATCACACATAATACCATAAGAATCAACCAAACAATTCAATAATCATTAATATAAATAATTTTAAGTCATCCTATTCATATCAATTTCATTGTGCTCTTCTCAATTATATCATTGTCAATTATCATGATCAAACTTGATCTATCTAATTAGATCACTTACTATTCATCTCATACTTAATCACATCATGTAATCCTTCATTTCATTTATAGTCAGACCTTTATCATGACAATTAATCAACCCTAACATGCTGTGCTAACAATCATCAATTATAATTAATCAAATTAAGATAAGAGGTAATTATACCTCTCGTCGTCGGCAATCAACGACGACTATTGTTCCATCGTGCGTGCGTCTCGAACCTCGAATTCGGCATTCAACAACGTTCGAAGTTCGATCGGGTTTGACTGGGTGAACATCATGGAAGATCTGGTGAATTCCGTCAATCCGGTTTTCCGGCTAATTTTGGCGGTTTTCCCGCAACTCAGTGGTTTTCCGGCGACTTTCCGGTGGTTTTCCGGCAAGAGTCGCCGGCGGCGTCTACTGGCCGGATAGGAGCTGTATGGGGTACCATCGGAACCGTCTCGACGAGCCCGACGCATCTGTGGCATTGTTGTGGCTGACGGAGGCGGCGGCTCACCGGAAAATGCTAAAAATAGAGCGGCGGCATTGGGTGGCTAAATCTGGCCAGCCAAGGCGGCGATCGGCAGCGCTCTGGTCGGGGAAGGTCACTGGGGGGTCGACGACGACAAGGCCACCACTGGACGGCGATGGCGACAGTCGCTGGCGCTGGAATCGGCAATGCTAACGCTCGCGGGCGCGGCGCTAGGCGCGGCGATCCCTGGCGTCGCGGCGTCGTACATAGGCCGGGGTCGGTCGGGGCCACATGGCGACAGCATGGTGGGGCGGAGCGGCGTCGGTCGGTGGCTGGGTGGTGCTAGGGTTTGGAAAAGAAGTGTCGAGGGACAAGAAAAACATTGGGTGGCAAACTCGTAAATAAAACTTAACTCGAGTCTGTTCTCGAGTCAAAAATAATAACTAACGCATAATAAATCAAAACAAAAATCTAAAAAAATCGAGAAAAATCCCATAAAATAAAATAAAACATACAACATCCAAATGACATGCTCTATAACTAATAACCCACCCAAAACTACCCATAACGTGTCCTAATGCGGTAAACGGCTTAAAACTATTTCTACGGTCAAAAATAAAGAAATCTAAACCATCAACTGTATACTCTCATATATACTGATAACTCATTCTCTGCCCATTCATAACGTTATCATCGCACACTCGGGTACACATGACCCCTCATACCTCATACACGTGACCGGCATCGGCTCAGTACACGTGTTCTGAAATACACTCAACTCGAACCGATGGTTGAACCGATCAGCTAACGACTATAAAACCGTGACTCAAATCACGGGTTTTACACTTCGCCCGTATTTTACTTAGCTGGGTAAACGGGTAAATAATATGGTTCACTTATCCGGTTAAATGATAATTAACCGGGTAAAAAATACCTTTCCTTTAACCGGGTGAATAATAATTAACCGGGTAGCGGGTGAATAATTTAAATGGAAATATTAATTTTCCAACGTCCAATCCTACATCGAATATTTGTTTCTTTTTTTTTTCGAGTCTTCACAAGTCCCCCATTTCATCCTCTCTTCCTTCTTGTATATCTATATTTTGTTCACCTTGGCTAACCTTGTCCCCTCCATCTACACCGCTACCATGTTATTGGATGTGCACCTCCATGACACATCATCCACACCAACTGTAGGTAGAACGAAAGCCACCTCGGTAGGTGGTAAACTACTATGGAAAAATAATGTAAATGCAAGCATCATCCCACAATCCACCTCTTCCTAGAAATTAAAATAAAAACAACACTAACCTTTAGTATGTTTTCATCATCTAATACAATAACTCTAGTTAGGCCATGAACTTGAATGCTAGGCACACTATACACTATTGAACATCGCTGTAAATTATAAAATTGATATTGTCCAATCAATGCCATTGCATGTGCGTCGATCTATTCACCAATGACATAACCAAAGAACAAATCTGATCAAATACCTTTGAATTATTTTGGTGTCCATATCTATACTGCCACCCAGCACAGATGGCAATAAAGGGAGACGCACACCACTGTCCCATTGCGGTGGCCACAGATTTCCACTCCAAAAGTCAGCCATTAGAGAAACAAGGTTATTCATAACTAATTGTGTTGCCTACCCTAAACTCTAATGGAGTACAATCCAAATACATGTCTCCTAGGATTGGTGTTAGAGGAACAAATCTTCTCTATTGTACTCTTGTCGGCACAGTCAAACTAAGAGTCCTATTCATCCATCATTCTCATAATGTTGCTCTTCTTCAACTCGATATGCCTTGTCATGACCTCCTTTGGTACAATATAAAATCTGATAGTAGCATGGTCTCTCCTCACATAGTCAAGAACATAATTAAGAGTGACCTCCTTCGTCTATATCTACTTAGGACATTTTTTACCAATGTCAATGTTTGCCCACTATGGACAAATGACTTAATGGACAAGCTGATAGACAACCAAGTAAATAAATATTTTTATAAATATAAATATAAATTATTAATAGAATTTCTATCCATTCATATTGACTTTATTAATGAAATTTCTATGCATAATCAATTACAATCTAGATAAATTGTCTCAAATGTGAAAGTAATATACATGATTACTAACAAACGTGATTATTAGAAAATGTAGGAAATTTTTTAGCTAATCTTTTGTAAATGGACATGGACATTAGTGGGCATGTCATGCATACATCCTTCGCATGTCTAAATATCACCTAAATAAAAATTATGTCACAGCCATGTCCATGTTTGGTCTTTAAAATGGTCCATTAACCCACAACAGACATCGGCATAGACGTAGGTCCATTGTCAATTGACATTGGCATAGGAGTAATGGGCACTTGATATCCATTACAAACACGTGCATATTTAGAAGTAATTATAATTATTTTGTGCTATTACTTAGATATATTTATATTTAGTTTATTCATAAAATAATTAATTTAATATTATATATATCATAAGTTAAATATAATTATTTTATAAAAATCGACCATTTTAATGCCAACCAATAACTTTTTTGGTACCTAAACAACAAAACCAGTGGATTAGAGGGGCGACCGCCCCGGTGGAGTAACGCATGTATTGAATATTAAAATTTTAAAATTTGGTTGTTTTGAAAATTTGAATTTCTACCGTTCCAAAGTCTCCTCCGTTCTCTCGTTTTTTCCTTTCGTACTTGGTGGGCGAAGGCGTTTGATTGTCTCCAAACTTAAGCAATTTGGTACGTTCCCTCTCATCTCATTCTCCCTATCGATCGACCTCTTCTTATCAACCTGCTCAAAATCCTCTGTTTTCGTACTTGGTTTCTGAATCTGTTGCTCCTTCCCAGAGCAAAGAAATTGCGAAAAAATGGAGGAATACTTGCAGCACATGAAGAATCTCCGCTCCCAGATGAATGGTACGCCGGAAATACTTGTTTCTCTTCTCCAAAATTTCCTCACATCTATGGGTTTTGTCCCCTTTGTAGATTTCGAAGAGCAATCGGCGAGCATCTCCGTGGAAGAGGAGAAGCTAAGGAGCGCAGTTCAAAGCATGGAAACCGACCTTTCCTCGGGTATGATCTTCCAATTTCTTCGAAGAGATACTATTTTTATTTGTTTTTGTCTTTGTTCACCCTTATAATTTGATCAGTGAAAATTGAGACCGGGGGTATTGAGCAAAGTAACATTTCCATGTTGAATGACAAAACTCCAATCATTCGCAATGTGGCCGACAAGAAGAAGAAAATTGCGACTTTAGAGGCCGAGTCCACCGCTCTTTCCCGGGTTCTGATTATCCCCCTTCACTCTTATTTTTCGGGCTGACTCCTTCTATATATAAGATAATGAGGAAGCTGCATTGCTCGATTTATTTTGAATATACGATATAAGGAAGCTGTGTTGTTCGAAATGCCTATATTCTTCTGAATATAGGATATAAGGAAATTGCTCGGGTTAAGGCTGTTGTTGATGCAAACTGCTTGAATTTTGCTGTAATTTGTTTTAGGGGTGACTCACTTCAGCTGACTAGTGGAGTTCTTATTTACGCTTGTCGGGTTTTGTTTTTGTCGCGTTTACTCATAAGCAATTTCTAATGTTACACTACATGAAAGCCTGTTGATGCTTTTGTCTGATATCATACATATTTTATTTTGATTTGATTGTATGTGGATTGAAAGTATTCTTTTTCCATTAGCTTAGTGTTATAGGCCTGCCTCAATATGTTTATCCCCTTGTTCTTCAGACATTGGAACTACTTCAGCAAGAAAGTGCAGCCTTATCTGAGAAGCTTAAAGACAAAAGGCATTTTGATATCATATTCTTTTAAGATTCATTTATTTGTTTATTTCCATTAACTATCATCAATGTTTTATATGAATGGCATGTCCCTGGTACAGTGCCTCCTATGTTAAAGTCATGCAAGACATGAGGTCTAAGCTTCAAGAGCAACGGGTTAGATTTCTAGCAATTTAGTTTCTATGGAAATTCTGCTTTTCAATGTCTTTTGACATATCTCGTAATTCCTTTTCTGCATTGTAGGAGTGGTTTTCCTCCTTTTAGAAGACTTCTTACGTAGGATGATTACTGTGGTCACAGTTTTTCTTAATCTCTGTTAATTTTACTCACTCTTGTTTTTTGTTTTTTTGGATCTTCTTGAAGCAAATGCAAATTGATGATGACAAAATTAGCCCATCTGGTAAATAGTTCTTTTTCAAGCACTTCAGCATGTATAATCCTTTGCACATCTAAAGCTTTCATGTTGATCATTAAGTTTATTAAATCACAAATAGTAGTATTGAAGCATGTGATATGCAATTTATTTCTAGATTTGGGTATGGAATGGTAGGAGTGAAGTGTGGATAAAAATTATAGATATATTGGAATATGGAACAGTAGCAGAAATCATGTGGCGGGAAAAACATTTAAACTTGGATATGGTTTATGCTTGGTTTAAATCTTGAAATGTGCTTTTAGTCTTCAATGACAATTAAATTGGAAATACTTGGTGGCATTGATCGTGCATGGTGATGCTCTAGAAATTGGAATAAGAAAGCAATCATTATCCAGTTCATAAATCAGATTATTGAATTAAAAACACTAGTAATAAATTGTGTGATTCTAAATAACATTATGTGAATACGGATATGGTTTATGCTTGAATGGAATTGTGAAACAGGATTTGTGCCTATCCCCATTATTTGGGAAATAGGTGTTGATAATGAGCTGTAATTCCTGTTGGAATAGGAGGTTGGTTTTAACAATTTTAACATGTAAGAACTGTGCTCTTTATTCAATATTCTAACGTTTCTTTTTCCAGAAAACTGTGGCTTACAAATTCACTCTATGGATGTGAACCTGGTAAAACATTATTACACTTATTATCTTGCCTAATTTTGTAACTTTTCTACAAATTGGCTTCATAGCAAATTTGGAAACAGGGGACGGACAAATATAAGTTTTTAATAGCTGAACTTGAGTCTGCAGAAGCTAAGAAGGCTGGCTATAGAGCACCAAAAGAAAAGCTTGCCTCAAACATTTCGAAAGTATGGCTAAACTTTCCGGTTCCCACTGCTTGTATTGTATTATGATGACTTCAACTTTAGCTGTTTAAATTTGGATGACAGATGTTATAGAACTGTTTTACTGTACAATGTTACTCCTTTTGTCTTTTCTTCGTTTGCAAAAGTTAATTGTTTCTTTCAGTGGTCAGCACCTAGGAAGCATAATATTGTTCATTATTAATTCACTATACAGATGTGCCAGTGCTTTTTGCTTTCTGCAATCATTCAGGGTGTAGTTAATTGAGGACCATAGTTTTCCTAAATTTCTGTTAAGCTGGAATACTTGGTTCAATTTCTTAACTTTCATGATATATGAAATATTGCAGGCAAACCTAGAAGTTGATATTCTGAAGGAGAGGATGAATGAATTGCCCGTGAGTCACCAAATGGTCAGTCATAAAGTTGCCTTTTTTTTTGGAACTTCGAATATTAAGTTGTAACTTGCACCTGCGGATAGACTGGGTTGAAGGAAATGCCTACGAAGGAACTGGAGGAGGAGCAGAGGGCTATCCTATCTGACAAATGTGGAGAGCAGGAGTATTTACTTTCAATTCATGCTAAAATTCGCGAAATTGAAGTAAGAGTTCTGAACTCTCAACTATTTGCTGGCAATAATAACAGTTTCAATGAGTAGGTAAACTTGTAAACATGATAAGGGTATGTAAACAGGATAAGGATAAGGGTTTATGTAAGAACTCACCATTATTCTTCTTTTCTAGGGGATCAACAGGATAAGGGTTTATGTAAAAATGTTAGTTAAAACTGAAACGTGTAAAAAATTTCTTGACTCTTTATTCAAATGTCGACTAATAGCAGCACAAGTTACGCTGTTCAAACCTAGATTTCAGTGAATAAAACAATAGAATATTTCATTTCATAAAATTTTGGTTCGGTAATAAGGAACAAACAGCTAGACTATGGCAATTTAAGTAAGAACTGGTTCGGTTATTCTTTTGCAGGGCATATCAGAAGTTGTCAAATGTTGCTGTGGAGAGGAGTACACAGTACAGCCGGTCACAAATCGCCAATGACTTTGCTCAAGTTTGCTCAGTGTAGTCCACAGACGAAAATTTTTGAAGGAAATTAGTAAAAGAGGTTGATTGCATACATGTAATTGAAGCAACATTTCAAATATTAGATTGATCATAGAGCATTGTTTTTCTCTTAGAATGATATTAACCCCCCACAGGATGTTAACCCAGATCTGGTTTACTAAACCGGAAAAAATATCGGATATTTCCTAACCAGATCCGGTTTTCTTATATGTTGGGCCAAAACACCGGCTAGCTTGCATGATGGATGGATATTAAAAAGGGAAAATTTTGTTTCGGGAGAAGCGGGATCTTTGTGACCGAATGAATTCGCCAAAGATATACAACCACTTCAAAACTTGATTCTCGCCCCTACTCGACGTGCTACCTTGCCTTTCACCATCATCCCCTTTATAAACTGGTCAGGCATCATTCGCTCATCTTTTCCCAGTTCTCTCCCAACGAGAGAAAGAATGAGGAAGTCATATAGAGAGAAATTTGTTGACAAATCTTTCAGTAAAAATGCTTGTGAGATCCAATCAAGTATCAGCAAATCAGAATTCATTAATTATCATTAATAGTAGTTTGAAAATTTTCAATATATGGCATTGGTAATTGGGTTATACAACCAATATTAGTTAACTGATACTCTTTAAAAGTGTTATTCTTTTGAGTTGATTTAATTGTATTATAAAATCTTATAAAGGTTTTTAATTTAGTATGAAGAGAAATTAGAAATTTTGAATGAATAAGTAAAATCATGAAATTATTTTAAAAGTAAAAGTCACTTACACCCTTCTTTTAGCATAAATAATCACTTGCACCCCTGTTTTTACAAATTGTCACTTTCACCCCTTGTTTTTTGAAACAATGTTTTCTTACAACCCTATGGCAAGACTTAGACTTGCTGGTGCTGACGTGATTAGCAATCTGAATGGAAAAAGTGTGGCATAGGGCGGCCAAAGTCAATGGTCAAGGAGTAAAAGGCCAGCGACGGCCAAGGGCAGAGGTAAGTGAGAAAGAGTGGAAACGAGAAGAAGGATTTTTAGAACGTTAGTGATCACTAGATCCTATCTAACGGCATCTAAGAAAAGTCTTACTCACGGACATTATATCGTCTTGCTTTAGGTTGGGGAACTCCCTAGATTTCTGTTTTCGAAATGTTTGAGGGCAATATGCAACATTGAAAGTCTCCATAAGTTCTGCCCATTACTAGTCTCAAATTGTCTCCAGGAAGTCAGCCCTTAAAAGCTACTTCCCTCCAAAGAGCTGCTTCTTCCTCGAGCATGCATGTGGCTAGCCGAGCCCAAAATGCTTCCATTGGTCTAAAGGTCTTAACATATTTAATGTCTATGCTTCAGCTTTATCTAGTTCATTATTACCCTTAAAATGGTTAATCCCATTCTTGCTGAACTTTTTCAATGTATAAATCGCTGGTTGAACTGGTGCTGCAGGGGTAGGGGTGGAGGTATAACTACTCGCTCACGAGGCACCTTTGGCTTCTTTGGGAGTTGAGGTCCCACCTAGGGCTGAGCAAAGTTTGCACAAACCTGACTAACCGAAGGTTCGAATTGGTTTTGGACAAAGTTCAGTTCGGTTCAGTTTCCACTTTGTGTAAAATTCTTAAGAGCATAAAAAAGCGGAACTGAGCTAAACCGAACCGAAAGTGACAAAAAAAACTAAAAAATAAAAAAACACTAATATTCATGTTTTCTTTAGGTCATTATTAATTTTTTTAATATATTTGTAATTTATTTGATATGTTAAAAACATTATCTATGTATAGAATATTTATGAATATGATTATGGTCGTTAAATCATGTTTTAATTAACTTATGATGAGAATAATAATTTATTTTAATATAGCTTAATATTTTTGGTTTCAAATAAACCGTACCAAACCAAATCAAAATATTTTTGTTTAGTTCGATTTGTAAATTGAGTTGCCAAAGAAAAGTTAAAAAATTTGGTTCGATTGACTTAGCAATTAAACATTAATTGACAAGTAAGTTGGACCTCTTCTAATGAAAGTACAAAATAAGTCAATTGTGTGGGAATTTACTTTTGTATCATTTAGTGGGGATAGATATAATTCTAGGGATATATCAATTGTCTGAAAATGTTTCATTATAAACTACAATAGGAAAAAGGTGTATTTAGCTGGAAATGTGATGAGTAGTAAACAACTCCAATTGGCGGGAGAAAGAGTAGAGAAACATCCATAAATCATATCCTACGACAATGCTACAAAGTATATGTAGTCAAGATATCAAGGTTTCCTAACAAGTGTGGTAGAAACACCGAAAGAGTTCAAGGAGTTTGATCCATCTTCTTTGAGGATTGTACCAGAACTTTTAGATGTCTTTCTAGAATAATTGCTAGGTACCATCAGAAGGGGAATTGGAGTTTTTTTATTTACTTATTGTTGGGGACTACTCCTATATCGAAGGTACCCATAAAATGGCACCTACAAAGCTGCAACAACTTAAGATTAACCGAAAAAGTTACTAGATAAAAACTGATTTGTAGTTGCAACAATATGAGTAAGGTCCATAAAAGTGAAGAAATATCTTAAATCTCATGAACAAGGTTTTCCATGACTACTTGGAAGAGTTGTTATTGTCTTTGTAGATTGCATTGTAATCTACTTTGACGATGAAGAACTTCATTAGGAACATCTAAGGAAGACACTCAAAGTGACGAGAAGGAACAAGTTGTATGTCAAGTTTAGTGAATGTGACTTTTGGATAAAACAAATTCTATTCCTTCATCATATTATTTGACGTTGCATTAGACCCAACTAAGGTGACAAAAATTATGAAATAGAATCAACTAAAAAATGTCACTGAAGTCAAAAGCTTCTTAGGACTTGTAGGGAACTACAGAAGATTCACCAATGATTTTTCTACCCTAGCAATTCCAATGACTTCTCTGAGAAATAAGGATAAGAAGTTCACATGGGATGAAGCATGTAAGAGGAGTTTCTAGACACTGAAGGAATGCCTTACAACTACCCTAGTCTTACAGTGCCTCAAGGAGTGGAAGGCTTTGTCATCTATAATTATAGAGCAATACTTATGCAAAATGACAACGTATCAGCTGGTACATCAATGCAGCTGAAAATGCAAAGAAGAATTACCCTACTTATGAACTAGAGTTAGGAACAATAATGTTTGCACTTAAGGTGTGGAGACACTACATATATGAAACTAAATTAGAGGTTTCCTTAACCATATGAGCCTCTAATATATCCTTTCTTCGTAAGACTTGAACTTGAAACAAAGAAGGTGATTATAATTCATCAAAGACTAAGACTTTAGCATAGCCTATCATCTGGGAAAAGCTAATGTTGCAGTTGATGCATTAAAGTAGGCATCCTCAAGCCCAGATTTCTAGTATGATGACAACTCAATGGAAATTGATAAAAAGATATCATTAAGGTGAATCAAGTGTGTTAGCTGAATTCTCTCTTTGTTAATTTGACTATCTCCAATGAATTAGTGACAGAATAAAGGTGGCTCAAGAAACTGATTTGGAACTAGAGGGATTTCTCACTTCTATTAACTCTATCAAGAATGGGGGAAGATTAACTAATTAAATTAGAGCGAAGACTATGTGTGTCCAAAAATGGATAGCTTAGAAACGAAGTCTTACATGAAGAAGATCATTTAAAGTAAACCATATGCCCAAGCGCCACCAAGATGTACTAGGATATAAAGAGAGATGTTGCCGACTTTTTGTTTAAGTGTCTAACATGTCAAGAAATAAAAATTTGAGCCCAATAACCTGGAGGACAGCTCCAACCCCTTGAAGTTCAAAGCTAAAATGGGAGGACATGACATGATTTTGTGGTTGGACTACCTAGAGCTAAGAAGGGACATGATGCAATATAGGTGGTAGTTGGTAGACTTACAAAATGAGCTCACTTTATTCCTATTAAGATGACTATGTGTATGGACAAGTTAGTTCAGCTATACATGGATAATATTATGAGATTACATGGAGATGTCAAGTTTATTGCTAGAGTATGGAAGGGATTCAAAGAAGCAATGGGTATGGAGTTGAACTTCAATACTGCATTCCATCCTCAAACAGATCAAAAGTCAGAAAGGAACATCCATGTACTAGAAGAATTGCATAGATTATGTATTTTGGATTGACAAGACAGTTAGGAAGACAACTTACCCTTATTAGAATTTGCTTATAATAATAGCTATTATTCTACTATAGGTATGACGATATTTAAGTTATTGTATGGTTGACTCTGTAGATCATCATGTATCATGTTGGATAGACAGTAGAGACCCAGTGCTGTTGGACCATAGATGATTGAAGAGATTATCAAGATAGTCTACTTAAGCACAGAGGATGAAAGAGGCACACTACTATTGCCAGAAGTCATATGTAGACTTGCACTAAAGAACCCTAGAGTTCAAAGTGGGAGATCGTGCTTTCCTTAAAATATCACCTATTAGAGAAGTGATGAGGTTTGGTAAGTCTGGCAAGTTAAGTCTAAGAAATGTGAGTCCATTTGAGAAGCTTAGAAGAGTGGGTGCAGTAACTTACCAGTTAGCTTTACTATCGACTCTGAAATCAACATATGATGAATTCCACATCCGATGATAAAGAAGTACATCTCAAATGCATACCATAAGATTGAGTTTAGTGAACTAGAAATTTAGGAAGACATTGAAAAGCCCTTGAAGATTCTAGACACTAAAAAGAGGGTACTTAGGATAAAGATCATCTCTGTAGTGAAGGTTCTCGGGAGGAATCATACTCTAGAAGAAGCCTTGTTAAAAGGTGGAAGATAGAAAAGTATGCAGAGTTTATCCTTAGCTATATTTTGGAATAAGAATTATTTATGGTGGGTATAATATAATATCTTTTATCAATATTACTTAGTTTTATTTTCCTTCTCTTGAGTAGAATATAGCCGTAGTGAATTCTTTATTTTCAGCATATAAAACATTTTTTTTGTATAAGTTAGTCTAGACTAATAAAAGATACTTTGAAATTTCATAATTATGGGTTAATTATATTGAGTTTGGCTACATGAGAAGGGGGGCAAACAATCAAGTTAAATCGCTAGGGATTAGTAGTTCCCTAGGGATTAGTAGTTGTAATGATCTTTGGTAAACAAGTTGGACTTGACCACATGTGATCTAAATTCATATCCCTAATGGTGTGTTCGACTACTTTTTGAGTGTAATTTGTGGACTGAAAGAATTTATTTATATGATCAAGTAATTTAAGTGAAAATCTAGCATTAGTTGTTGTCCAACGGTCGAGTTTTACCCGAGGGTTAGAGTAGGTCTTGGATGTAGATAGGCTTGTTCACTTAGGTGTCTATGTAGGAGGACTAGGGGTAGTTTAGTCTTTTGAGTTAGAAATAGGTTATCCTAGGAGTAGTGAAAAAATTATAAATAAAATAAAATAAAATAAAATAAAATAAAATAAAATAAAATAATAATAACGTTCGACGCGGTGGAATCGAACGTGAAAAAATTTATTTTTAATTAAAATAATTATCGTTAGCTGGTTAAGTATGATTGACCCGTTTAACCAGTTAAGTGAACTGTACTACTTACCCATTTAACCGGTTAAGTGAACCATACCGTGTAACCGTTTAAATGGTTAAGTGAATTATGTCGATTACCCAATTACCCGGATACCCGATTAAGTGAAA
>JAVDBV010051048.1:0-16215 GCA_032619315.1 Piper longum
CCCGTGGGCGGCTTCGGGCGAGCAGGGGAAGGGGGGGCCGCGGGCGGCTTGGGGCGGGCCGAGGGGGCTCCGCAAAGGACGGCGGTGGAAGGGGCATCGGCAACTTCGGTCGGGCGAGACGTCAAAGGGGGCGGTCGGCGAGGGGGCCACGGCGGAAAACACTTTCTGTGCTATGGTGCAGAAAAACTAAATCTATTTTGAAATGGGGTTAAAGATAATTTTTTAAAAAATTTAAACTATATTAATTTAATAATTTAATAATTTTTAATAACAAAAAATATATTACATTAGAAGAAGTATATTGTTTTGAGTAAAACAACTATACGGACAACTTCACAGCAAAATTGTCAGAACAAAATTTTAATTTTTATCAAAATATAGGGCAAACCAAATTTAATTATTGTATATTAATGCACACGATCATTCTTAGATTATCAATATTTTTTATATTTTTAATGTCGTATCAATTTTTACTCTCGGGTGAAAAATAAAATAATAATTTAACTTTTTTTCATTGCTGACTTTAAAAGAAAATTATTCGGACATAAAAAGAAAAGTTACGTTGTCCAAACAATTTTCAAATCAATCAAAACTTCAATGCTTATATTTTATTTCAATTACAATGAGACATGAATATAATGACATATCACCTGTATTATATTTGTATATCCACACAAAATCAAATATACCAAACAATATACTTATACTATCGACAATAATGCTCATCACCTCAAGCTATTGCAATAACTAGAGCTACAAATTGAGCGAGTGTATTTGACATTCGGTTCAATTTGACTCAACTTAAAACTCGACATTTAAATATTCGAACTCGAACTCAAATCCTACGAACTGAGCTTGAGCAAGGTCGTATTCAATTCGACTCAATTCAGTTATAACTCGAATACGATTCAAATTTGACTTATAGCTCGACTCGACTCGATAAAATAATATAATAATATAATTTCTATATATATATATACATATTAATAAGTTTAATTATAACTAATTATATTTATTTATCTACATTAAATAATTGAGATAGTTGAGCTCGAGTCTAGTTTCAACAAACTTCGAACCAATAAAGCCCAACACCCCTCCCAGCTTCCAACCTCCAACCTTCACAAACCATGGCGACGACAAGCTGCTTACCCCAGACTTATCCTCATCATCATCATCCCTGGTGCTCTCCGTGGGCTTGTCGAAATTTGATGACACCGCTGTGTCCGGAGTCGAATTGTAGTCGTCGGGATTTCCCGGTGCCAGCGCAGCATCCGCTCCTTCAAGCTGTTGGGAAGTCCCTCTCCATGCGTCACATTAATCTTAAAATGCTGCCCGTGTTTACACTGCTCACCATCATAATCTCCAGAAAATAAGTAAGTCATCCCCTCCTTCAACAGGGGCGCTGGCAGAGTAACCACCGTTGGGCCCTTCGGGCCCCAAAAGTGACTTGCAACAGGTTCATGGGCCTCTCTTAATCCAAAAGCTAGTTTAAGAATTAAGGCTTTCTCATTAGCCTATATACAAGTCACCGGTTGCGGGTAATATCAAAATTATCAACTTCCCTTTCTACCATTGGTAATTGTTCTTTCTACCATTGATAATTTGTTCTTTCTCTATTTGTAATATTTCTCTTTAGTAAAATATTATTTTGGTAGTGTTCGAGGACGTAGGCAATTGTCGAACCTCGTTAAATTCTGGTGTTTGTTCTTGTTCTTTTCTTGTCTATTTAATAGCTATTGTCGGGTATAGTTGATGTTAATTATTGTGCTATTTATATTACTTGTTTTGATAAAATTCTGTCTAGGAGTTGGTTTTTAAGCGGATTATCTTGTCCCACCAAATTTCCTGGGAATTTTATCTTGGGGTGATTTTTTAGTATAATAGTTTTCACGCTTGTCATCTAAGTAATAGTTCTCACAGTAAACTAGTTATCTTTGGTAAAAATTACCCGTTTTTCACAACAAGTGGTATTAGAGCCAAGGTTGGTTTTGGTGTTGGTGTTACCTCAATTAGCCATACAATTTATCGACCGGTCCGAATCTGTGTCTCCCGATTTGTCGGTCGGTCTGAAGTTGGCTCGAATTGGTATCATCTGGAACCTCACCAAGACATATTGCCTCCGCATGTGGTGAGGGGGAGATGATTCGGGTGTTGTGATGTGTGAATGGGAAAATTGTTGGGTTAATCCCACATCTCATTTGGAAGCAACCGACGACTTGTATATAAGCTAATGAGAAAGCCTTAATTTTTAAGCTAGCTTTTGGATTAAGAGAGGCCCATGAACATGTTGAAAGTCACTTTTGAGGCCTGAAGGGCCCAACAACCACCTCGGTGGATACTGTTGGCTCCCCAGCGGACCACTGGATGGTGTCATCCTCTTCGGCATAGTTGTAGTCGCATTTATGTAGGTTGTGATATTGTACGTTTGGATCACCGAATGATTCTTGTCTGTGTTGAAAAATGCATGGAGAAGATTTAGTACTTAAGAATCGATATTGAGTTTTTAGATGAATCAATCATCAATCACTAGTGTTAATCTGGTTATGTACGTAGCACATTAGAAGATGAATCCCAACACCAAATTCATTCTACATATGTCATGAAATGGTCTTTCTCGGAGATTATATGAATTAAGAAGATTTTATTTTACAAGATGAGAGTCAGATCTACTTGTGACTTTATACTGTGAGCATGTGTGGCAGAACTTATAGGATCTCCTATATCAGAGGAGGTGGATATTAGACGAAATCTAATTGTACATTGTTATATATACAATCGACTGAACCGATGAATTCTAAATATTGTATTCACAGCATAAACATGCAAATATATTAAGAAAATAAAGGATGTCAGGCAAATATATGACGACGCGGATAACAGGTTCACGATAATAGAAGTCAGATATCTGAACTAATGAACAAAATTGTAACTGCGGAACACTCGAGATTATCTACCAACAACAGCTATGTACAACTCGCACAGAGCTTGTCATTTTGGCCATATATCTGAACAGAGAAGTGTCTTAGCTTTTATGGACTTACTGAGAAAATCTCCGAGACTGAAGTTTTTGCCAACTACCCATTTCTGATAATCGACCTCCGGCTTCATGAGCTTGTCAAACCACCCTAGGGTGTTTCCAAGAGTGAAGTTTTCATATGCATCAGCACCTGACAAGCTAGAGAGAAGGACAGCACAAGAGAATGAGAAGCGAAATAGTCGATCTCCTCTGCAACGTCTCTACTCCATATCTTCAGGGAACTTCGCTAATTTTAGAGGAGTACTATTTCTGCAAGCCACCAAATAGACCTTTGATTGCCATTAACAACTTATCTGTATCGTGGATTGGTTGATTTGGGCACGTTTGGAATTTGCTCATGACAATCTGTCCGATGAGCAGTAGTATGGTCTATTGATAAAGAAAAAGGCTGTAAAGTGGGTATTGCTTCATCAATGCTGCTAGCAGTCTCAAGTGAATTTATTGATGCCATGGAAAGTTACCTATCGGTGGTTCGCTTATCCTTTGGTTGAAACGCATGTGATGATGGGCTGGATGATTGGTTGCACCTTATTTTGTACAGCTCATGAAAAAGACCTCTTTGTATCTGCTTCAAGTTTTATCGGTTCTGCTTTGAAAGAAAAAAAAATTGCATCAGTTTTATTCGTAGTTTGTGATAGTCTTTTTCATCTACATACTAGATTTTTTGTGCCAATGCTACATATAAGATTTAACCGGACCATATATATATAAATGTATGTTGTCAATAGGGGCTGAAAAAGTTGTTGGGCGTGATATTTTCTTGCAATTCTATGGTATGAGCTAGGAAGTTGTGTAGTATTCCCATATTTAATCTTACATCTGGATTGATATTGGGTAGTCACTATAAGTCTCTTAAAATGATTAGTTGTTTTTTGAATGCATCTAAGGCCCATAAATTAATTTTGGGTCAATCGCATCTAGAACCAAGCTAATTATTTTTCACCAATTCGTGGTGATATGTTGCCCATGTTAAAAACCAGTATCGAACAATGTTGAATACGTGCATTTTAATAGTGCTGCTAATACGGCTCAAGAATCTCACTTTTTTTTTGCTACATTAACGTCATAGATGCTAAATAATAAATACTCCTCAAAAGTAAAAGATTACGCTCGTAATAACTTTCACTTTCACAATTTCGCATGTTAATGATGCAATTCTCCAAAGAAAATCAAGGCAAGCTACCTCGGTTTCGATCCATAATTTGATACGAGACAATAAAGGAGTGATGAATTTATTTCACAATACAAATAAAAATTTTCTTTTTAAGTTTGGTTGCATTATGTAAGTATGCAACAAATAAAATGTTCGCATCTATTATTTAGTTTTACGTATATCTTCGCTTTCGGATCTCAATTCAAATCAGGATAAGGTCGTTGGAAAAGAGGGGTTGGCACATGTGTATTGTTTCTATCGAGTGGGCTGAATTGATTCTAGAGTCGGTGTTTATGGAAAAATTAAGTCTAAACCAGAGTAGGGAAATGCAGGGAAGAAACTACCCAAAAAAACAAATATAAGACTAGAATAATGTCAAAGTTTGAATTTTATGATAGTCATGTTAGCAATTTTCTAAATTCCATACCTAATTATTTATCGCCTCATCATTAACACAATGCATGACAGTTTCAAAATTTTTTCGTTTTTATATGAAAAATAATTTTCAATTTTTTTTTTTGCATATAAGAAAGCTTACGAGTGACTCACTAAAAAAATAATCAAGATCAACTTAAATGTAAAATGCAATAAATAATTATTATTTTTTCTTATAAAAATATTACATAAATACTACTTTTAATAAGATTGACCACTTAAAATTTTCATATGATTTACGTCTATTTTATATTAACAAAATAGAGCCTTTAACGTCAAGGGCCCTAAGTTGAGTGTCCAAGTTTTAAAACTAAAAAATTATTAATTTGTATATATTTTAAATATATAATAAATATTAATCGTGTTTTATGACGTGGTAAACCGTAAAATTTACACTTCTATTATTAAAATGATCTCCTTTCATGATAGCATAAATTGGATTCATCCTACAAGACAAAATAAACATGTCATGGCACATCAAATATTTCGAATGATATAACAAAGATGTCCACGTTAAATAAAATCCAGCTCCAAAATCCTCTTTAATTACATTTTCAACACATGCAGAATGCCTGCAACATATAGATAAAATGTATTATCTTTTTATTTTTTAAATGCGATACTCTGATACCTTGAGATAAGCTATCACTCTAATTCAACCAACCCAATTATATAAATTTGTATACACACTTCAGTCAATTCTAGCCTCCGAGTGGTGCAAACTATTAGGCAATCGACAAGAACAGAGTAAAATTATTAGTTTTTTTTTTAAAATTTCTGCATAGAAGAAAAATAATAAAAAATTACAGGACGATGAATAACATATGTTTCTTTACAAATTGTCCATTAATGTGTTAAGGCCCCGTTGGAGGAAAACTATGTCGGCTTAAGGCTTTGCTGTAAAAGATAAGTCAACAAACGTCAAAAGGGTCAGGCAGCGCCTATTTTTGGTTGGTAGGCATAGACCTGCGTACCCATTTCTTCTAAATGGAAAAGGATGTACAGCTAAATTGTTAGCATTATCAAGTGTCAACAATGCTTGCAATTGTTAATTTTCTTTCTTTTCCCAAAATATAAATAATAAGAAGTTCACTCACCGCTCCTTTCACGAGTCGAAGTTAATTGACATTAAGAATTACGAAACCATAACTTTTTTGTTTTATTTTGGGGAGAAATAATAACTTTTAATAGACACCATAGGTTGAAGGGACACCAATGTTAGAAGAACTACTAAGTGCTTTTAAAAGAAAAGCCCGAATGAAATGGGATGGACGATGGATTCACGGATACGTAGGCCAGAACACGAGCCGACGTCAAACTGCCATCTACTGATCTATGGCTCAAAGCTTGAACAGATTATAAAGATGCAATGTTTGTCTACCTCGTATAAAACAGCAATTAATGGACGAGAGCAGCAAATTATTGGGCCTGGAAAATATTGCCAGACGTTGGGGACCTTAATTAGTCCACGTCTATCCAGCTTGCTACAAAAGGAGAAAGTAGAATAGAATGTGCTTATCTGCCGACATCTACCTTCAGCCTGGCCACTGTCAATCTTACTTGCTTTCCAACATGGACGAGGCCTCGAGGATGATGTGGGCAGCGACGAATACTCGTCCCTCGCCGACTTTTGATTCGTCAAAGTTCAAGCCGTTCATCACAAAGGAAGTTCTGCGCAGTCGAAAGTAGGTTTCGTTTTCTCCCCTGCCTCTACTACCCACCGTGTCTGTAAACTAATATGTAACGTCTTCCTTGTATTTGACCTCACTCACAATTCGAACCAAAATACGAGAAGAGAATACAGCCATCTATGTACGATGAGGATGATGGGGAGATGGCTTTGCCTCTCTTTTACAAAGTGACCGAGGGAGGGGTCTGGATAGTAGACGTCCAATCGTTATATTAGAAGAAAACCACCGTCATCAAAGTATAGTATTCACATAAGAACAAGAAAAACGAATATACACCGTGCATTTATGAACCAATGTATGAGTATATGAAAAATATATATAGATATTAATAAGCCAAGAGTCAAGTCCCATCAGATTTTAGTATCGGATTTCGAGGTCAATCGTCCGGACAGGACGATAAATTATTATTTGTAATTATAAAATGATTATAAATAAATGTATAAATATGTACATGTACATGTATATATGTATGTATGTATGTATAGGATCAAAGATTTACTATAATATGAACAGAAGTAAATTAGCTGTAATATTTGCATAATTAATTTCAATCTTTTTAATTGAATGAGACTAATTTAATTATTATAATTAAATTTTTGAACACCTCAACTTATAAAAAATTTAAATCTATCATATAAATATGTCAAAGAGTTTACTTTTCAACAAATCCACCCCCCTCGGCGACGTAAGAATGTAACCGCTTCTTCTCCCTCAGTCACAAGCCAACAAAACGTTTCAAAATCAAATATAGAAACCCACCACCACCCCCTTTCCCCTCGAAGCGGCCAAAACCTTTCCTACCTCATCTTCTTCATCGGCCATGTCTGACCGATCGCCGCTGTCGCTCTCCCGCTCGCCGGACTCATCCTCGGAGACCTTCCTCGTCGGCTTCGTCATCGCCAACGTCGTCGGCATCCGGTACTACTCCGGCACCGTCAACGGCCGAGAGGTGGTGGCCCTCGTCCGCGAGCCCCTCAACCCTCACGACCCCAACGCCATCAAGGTCTTGAATACTAGGTCGGAGCAGGTCGGCCACATCGAGCGCGACGTCGCCGCCGTCCTCGCCCCGGTACTCGACGCCCGCCTCGCCGTCATCGAGGGTATCGTTCCCAAGCCCTCGCCCAGCCGCTCCGCCTACCGCTTGCCCTGCCAAATTCACATCTTTTCCTTCTTCGACTCCATCGACGATGTCCGCAAAGCCGTCGCCGACGGCGGCCTGCAGCTGTACTCCTCCTCTGATCACGAGTTCGCCCTCTCCGAGGCGGTTGTCGTTCGCGAGGCCAATCCGAGCAAGTCCAACCGCACAATTGACGATATCTTTGGCGCGGTGGGGACTGGCCCGGACAGGAAAGGCAAGAACTTGGTCGCTGTCGAGCCGCCCAAGGATGTCATCACCTCCGAGCTCTTCCTGCATCAGAAAGAAGCTCTTGGGTGGATGGTTCACAGGGAGAATTCTTGTGAGCTGCCGCCCTTTTGGGAGGAGAAGAGCGGTCAGTACACGAATGTGTTGACCAATTATCAGACGCAAGGACGGCCGGAGCCTTTGAGGGGTGGGATTTTCGCCGATGACATGGGATTGGGTAAGACCCTCACCATGATATCTCTTATTGCCACCAATGGGCATAAACACTTTCTTGACAACAAGGTCGAAGATTGTGAAGAGGAAGAAAATGAATATGCGAGGCCCAAGAAAGGTATGTCATGCAAGAGGGTCGCCGGCGGTAGAAAGAGGAAGAAGTTGAATGATGGGGGTAAGGTGAGTGATGTAGCAGCTGCATTGCCGCCAAGATCCACTCTAATTGTCTGTCCCCTGTCTGTCTTCTCTAATTGGACCACGCAGCTTGAAGAACACACTAAAAGGGGTAGTTTTAAGGTTTATATGTACTATGGTGAACGTACTGATGATCCAAACGAGCTTAATAAATATGATATCGTGCTGACTACTTACAGCACATTGGGCTCGGAATTGAACTGTTCACATTCGCCTATAAACGAGGTGGAGTGGCTTAGAGTTATTCTGGATGAGGCCCATGTGATTAAAAATGTGGCGGCCAAGCAGACCGAAGCTGTGATCAAACTGAAGGCAGAAAGAAGATGGGTGGTGACAGGTACGCCCATTCAAAACGGGTCGTCAGATTTGTTCTCGTTGATGGCCTTCCTCAGATTCCAGCCATTTTGTCTTAAAAACTATTGGCAAGGATTGGTTCAACGACCATTGGATCGAGGACAAGCATGCGGGCTTTCAAGGTTGCAGGTAATTTATGTGTTCATCCTTCTATCACATTGCTCATGTTCACCTTTCCCTACGTCTATGGTAAAATTTTTAGTAGTTAAAAGTTATTGTGGTGTGTTCTCGAGCACAGTCAATTGATAGTGTTCTTTAGTACAATGTATTACATTATTTTGTCTAATCAGTCAAGTATGCTCCCTCTTGAGTTATACATGGTGAGAAATACGCAATTTATTATTAAGTTATCTAAAACCTATGTGGGCCTAATTTCTAAAAGACAGGTGCCATTTGTGTTTCTTCTGTTAAATGACGTTATTGATTCCTTTTATTGTTTACTGAGACTTCTAGTTGGTCTGCTCAATTATAGCGCGGAAGATTTAATGATTGTGGTAGTATGACGACTGGAATACTTCTGTGATGCAAAAGCTATCTGAGAGCAGCATGAGCTTGAGAAGCCCGTGTCTCTTGCTGTTAGTGATTGAGCTTGAGAAGCCCGTGTCTCTTGCTGTTAGTGATTGAGCTTGAGAAGCTTACATCTCTTGCTGTTAACGATTTGTTTGTTTTCACTATAATTGTTTGTAAGAGTCAAACATTACTAACTACTTTTTTGAAGCCTTTTTTATTTTTTTTTAGTTTGGAATTGGACATAGAAATATATGGGCATAATTACATAAAATAAATTATTATTTTCATGTTTAGGCTTTGATGGGAACAATTTCTCTGCGAAGAACCAAAGATAGCAAGAATCTTGTGGGGCTGCCTGATAAAATTTTGCAGACTTGTTATGTGGAACTCTCGCCAGAAGAGCGCGGACAATATGATCGAATGGAAACAGAAGCCAAAAGTGCAGTTAGAGAGTATATTGACAATGGTACTGTCATGCGAAACTATTCATGCATACTCCAGATTATTTTGCGCCTTCGGCAAATTTGTGATGACATGGCTTTGTGTCCATCTGATCTCAAGTCATTGATTTCATCAAACACTCTTGAAGGTATAATTTTTTTCAGTTGCATTTTATTTTAGAGCACTTTGACCTGATTTTAAACCTATTATTCTGAATGGTTAGTGTAGGCAGAGCAAGTAACTTAATTGTATTTCTTTTTAAAAAAAAAATTATTGGCAACTTCAATAAACAAAGAGGAATGTAAGCTTATATTTTTTCTTGCTATGGACAATGACCTTCTACCTGATAAAATCTGTATAGCATATACTGCTACGGAGTGTCATTATTTGTGATATTAAGATTGTATTCATATGGTCATTTCTTGTGTGCGTTGCAACCATCACAGTTTGGTTTAAGTTTGAAAGGAATGTTGCTCATGTTTATGATGGAGTTTTGAAGGTCAACTCTTCTATGCATGTGCTTGTTTTGGTGAGTGAAGTTTGTATATTTGGTTAAGTTGCTCACTTATTTGTATTTAGAAAGTTGAGGTGATCCTCCTATAATTTTTCCTTCAATGAAGATTCCTTGGTTGTAGTATCCATGACAGTTTTTTAGATTTCTTATGGGTTTTCTTTTGTTATAGATGTCTCGAACAACCCTAAGTTGCTGATAAAGTGGGTTTCCATCCTACAAGATGGTGATGACTTTGACTGCCCAATTTGTCTTTCTCCTCCCAAGGAGACTGTCATAACATCTTGCACTCACGTCTTCTGCCATACATGCATGGTGAAAGTGCTTAAAGGTCAATATCCCCGCTGTCCCATGTGCCGCAACCCTTTGGCATCTTCCAAGGTTTATAAGGCGCCACCACAGGCCACAAATGATGATGGGGCTCCAACCACGTCTAGTTCTACTTCTTCAAAAGTGTCTGCATTGGTTAAATTACTCACTACTTCGAGGGAAAAGAATCCTAATTGTAAGTCTGTAGTGTTCTCACAATTTCGGAAGATGCTGATCTTGCTTGAAGGGCCATTGAGAGCAGCTGGTTTTGGCGTCTTGCGTTTGGATGGCTCTATGAATGCAAAGAAACGAGCCGAGGTGATCAGAGAATTTGGAGATCGTGCAGAGGGCTCTCCCAATGTTTTACTGGCCAGCCTCAAAGCTTCTGGTACAGGAATAAACTTAACAGTTGCTTCAAGGTTGTACTTGGTGGATCCGTGGTGGAACCCGGCAGTGGAAGAACAAGCAATGGATAGGATCCATCGCATTGGTCAGACAGACGAGGTGAATGTGTTTAGATTGATAGTGAGAGATAGCATTGAGGAAAGGATTTTGGAGCTGCAAGAGAAGAAGAAAAGATTGGCAAAGGGAGCATTTGAGGGAACGGGAAAGGACCAGTGGCAGGTAAGAGTGGAAGATCTTCGTGCCATGATGCGGTTATGAGATTGCAATGATTCATTTTAGAACACAAACTTCTAACAGGTAGGCACTCTATCTGCAGTTTTTTTTTTTTTTTGCAAAGTGAGTATATACAACACGCAAGTGTTAATATCCTGCCGATCACATAACTAAAGCGCAAATTGTAGAGGATGTATAGCAGTAGTTATCTGCTTTCACATTCTCCATAAATGTCATAGTTTTGGACTTGGTTTCCCTTGCGATTATGTTCTGGAAGCCACTAGACAGACCTGATATAAACCCTGCTTCAATGGTATAGTTTGTCTTTAGACTGTAGGTGGCATATTTGAAATATTTCTTTGTGACAGCCGCAGGGCAGTGTGAACCGAAGGAAAACATGTATTTTCAGCTTTTCAATTCTGGAACTTGGTCTCCATCCCTCCCTTCTTGTTTGAACTTAATTAAAGGGAATGACGAGTAACATCATTTGAAAATGTTCTTGATTAATTGGTTGATGGTGTCGGTTACCGCTATTTAATTTAATAGCGTTGGCATGGGCTCTGTTTTTTAAAATGTTTTCGATCAAAGTTATGACCTTGTTTTGGGCGTGAATGATGACGCCACATGTGACAGTATTACGATGGACTTCATGATTTTTTTTTTTCTTTGAAGGCGATATCATGAATTTTGTTGTAAAATGACCCACAAATTGGCGGGTTCGATGGGGTGACGTGATTTTGCTACCGAGTGTGTATGAAACTTGTCGATTACGTTCAATTTATAAATTTTTTATTTTTTTTGTGGGAGTGTACGTAAGGAAGAAATAAGGCGATGATTTCACAACTCTCATCTGGTGATTGGGTCGAGAGGTATTCACATGTAAGCTGTGACAATCCTGGACTTGCACTAAATCGATCCCAAATGAATATCATGAAAGACCCTTCTTAATTGCTCCAAAAATATATTTTCGAATATGTCCTCGTTATGTACACACATCTACCCAAGTGGAGGCCACCAATTTAGTGGCACAAGGATATTAGTAAGATTCATTACCACAACTGATATTATCGAATATATATATTGGGAAAAACGGTGAACTACACCTGATATACTTTACACAATTTACACCTAGTGGGTTCAATATAATAAAGTTTTTATATATAAAAATTAAAGTGTACTAAGAGGATAAAATTTTATTTTTTTAATATCAATATAACTTATTTTTAATTTTTTTTAAAATGCCTTAATTTTAAACTATTTTAAAATTAATTTTTATCATAATTATTTTGATAATTAAGATGAAAGAGTTAAAAATAAATACTAGGTAAATTCAAAATTCTATAAATTATTTATTTTTACACTTATTTATATAAATTTTGAGCCATGGGCCCATTTTATTATTAAATATACGGATAATTCTTTCTGCACTACAGTTTTTCCCCGAACCTATTCCACACCTGACGTGGCATGTATGCCATATCAAAATATAACCCATGTCAGCATTTATTTTTGTAACCCATTGTCTCCCTCAAGTTACGAACACCAAACCCTGCCCTTACCTAGATCTGCTAACCTAGATCTGCCAGGTGATTATCATCTCTTTATTGAGAATTGTAAAATCATTGCATTAACATGGGCATTAAGCGGAAATTTTTTAATTCAATTAGAATAATCTAGATGACTTGGGCAACAAGCAAAATAGGGCATTGCCATTGCTATAGTAACCTTCTAAAAAATTCAAACATTTTTATTCTCTTTAGTCGTGTCTCTAATACCCACTTTTAAGCTCGACATTGCCACAATTCCAAGCTTGCACAAAATTGATGAGAAAGGCTAAAGCAATAAAGCTTTGATGAAAATGTCGGCAAGCTGTTGTGGAGAGATGTAGTATTTCAAGTTTCTTTAGAGCAACTTGTTTTCTTCTAAAGTGATAATCAATTTTAATATGTTTAGTACGAGCATAAAAGATACGATTCACATAGAAAAATAGGGCATTGAGATTATCACAATAGAGCACAGGAACATTATTTCGAACTATGTAAAGATCTTGGAATAAGTATGTAATCAAAATTATTTCATTAACAGCCATGACTCGATATTCAACTTATGTACTTGATTTGGAGATAGTCAATTATTTCTTAGAAGATGAGGAAATACAATTAGCACAAACAAATGTGCAATACCCAGTAGTAGATCTTCGTGTAATTGGACAACCAGCCCAATCTGCATCAAAGTAAGCGGATAGCTGAAAATCAGTTTTGGAAGTAAGGAAATGACCATACTCCAAAACACCCTTTATATATCTCAGAATTCTCTTCACTTGAGCAAAATGAAACTCAGTAGGGTTGTGCATATGTTGACACACTCAATTTACAACAAACATAATATCATAAATTGTAAAAATTAGATATTACAATGAACCAATTAACTCCCTATACATGGTTGGATTGCAAAGTAGAGGAGAATGATCTCGAGTATTAAGTTTGTTGACCATTGGCATGGCTAGTGGTTTATAATCCAGCAACCTTGCTTTATGGAATATCTATATAACATACATCTTTTGTGATAAAAAAAGACTAGCAACCTTGCTTTATGGAGTATCTATATAACATACATCTTTTGTGATAAAAAAAGACCTGATGAGGTAGTTTGCACTTGAATATTAAGGAAATAATGAACCTGTTCAAAATCCATTATAGCAAACTCCTGATAAAGTTGAATCAAAAAATTATCTAGTAGACTAGAGGCATTCCCAGTAATTAACATGTCATCGACATACAAAAGAAATATAACAATGTGGAAGAATCTGCATTATTAGAAAGAAACACCTGAGGAAACAAAAATGAGTTGAACCTATTGTACCAAGCTCTTGGTGCCTGTTTGAGACAATATAATACTTTCTTTAGCCAATAAACAACATTAGGATTCAATGTATTTTAAAACCTGGTGGGTGAGCAACATAGACAACTTCTTGCAATTCACTATTCAAAAAGGCAATCTTAACATCCATTTGATGCACATACCCATTTTTTACTGTAGCAAGAGATAAAACTAGTCTTACAGTTGCTGGCTTAACAACAGGTGAAAATGTTTATGAATAATCGACTCCTTGCTACTGGTTATATCCTTTGGCTACTAACCGAGCTTTCAATCTCTCAACGTTATTATCAATATTATATTTTACTTTAAAAATCCACTTAGTTCCAATAACATTCATATGATTTTGCTTATCAACAAGATCCCATGTGTCATTTTTCTCCAAAGCATCTAGTTCTTCTTGCATTACTTTTAACCATCCCGGATGAGCAAGTGCGTCCTTTACAGAATTAGGTTCTGTAATATCTTCAACAGATGTAGCCAAAGCATATTTTGAATTTGGTTTTATGATACCTGCCTTTGATCTTATAATCATTAAATGGCCTACAACACTCTAAGACTTAGACGATGGAATTGAAACTTCACACTCCTGAATGCCAAAAGGACTATTCTCTTCATTGCTGTCAGTTTTGGAACCAGATAAAGCAAGAGATGTAGGTCGATCTCCTTGACCAGATAAAAGCAAAGCTTCATCTTGTCTTGCTGTAGATTGTGACAGAGTACATAAAGGCACATTGTCTAAATAAGTTGTAAAATGTGCTTGAGAGGATGAAGATGATGAACTATGAACAATGTAAGTAAAAGGAAAGACTTGTTCATCAAAAATCACATGTCGAGATAGATGAATTTTCCTTGTCTGAACATTATAACACACATAGCCTTTGTAAGATGTTTTATACCCTAAAAATACACATGGCTGAGATCGAGGCTGGAACTTGTTTGTATTGTATGCTCGAAGACATGGATAACATCAACATCCAAAGACACGTAAGGAGGAATAATCAGGCTCTCTTTTGAACAATTGAAAAAATGGAGATGAATTATTTGGCAAAATAGATGATGGCCTCCTATTCATTACATAGATAACAGTTGGAAACTATGGACCTAGAATTCATTTGGTACTTTGCTGTGAAATAACTGAGCTAAACCTGTTTCTACAATTGATCTGTGTCTTCTTTCAACAACTCCATTCTATTCTAAAGTATAAGGACATGTTATTTGATGTAAAATTCTTTTTTCAGCCAAATAAGTTTGGAAAAAATGTCATGTAAACTCACCCCCACCATTAGTTTGGAGACACTTTATGTTAGTAAAAATTGTCGATCAACAAGTTTCTTTTCTCAAATAGTTTGAAGACAGTAAAGAAGCCAGACTTATTATATAACAAATAGAACCATATAAACCTAGTACAATCATCAACAAAGGTAGCAAAATATCTGAACTTTTCAGTTGATAATATGGTGCTGGTCCCCATAGATCACAATGAACTTTATGAAAAGGAACTTCATATCTAGTATTACCAACTAAAAAAGGTAATTTGGTAGATTTTGCTAGTTAACAACTACTGCAAACAGCAGAATCAAAGTTTTCAAATGTAGATTGTACGCATCCTTGAGTCTTCAAATCTTTGAGAGTTTCAAAAGAGCAATGACCAAGCCTATAGTGTCAAAATAAATTTGATGTCCTCCTTTGTCGATTTGAATAAAGACCAAAATGTTGTCTTGTCTTGATAGTGTAAATTGTAACGACCCATCATTTTACATAATATTGTGGGCCTAGCTGGCCGTGTATTACTTAGAAATTAAACCAAAAGTATAATTCATTATTAGTAAACTATGTTTTAAACAAGACATAATAATAATTGTCCCACAGTCTTAGACCGTTTCCCATAGCCA
Organism: Piper longum; assembly: GCA_032619315.1. Lineage (NCBI taxonomy): Eukaryota > Viridiplantae > Streptophyta > Magnoliopsida > Piperales > Piperaceae > Piper > Piper longum. The sequence continues at coordinate 15,603 of JAVDBV010051048.1, forward strand.
CATTTATAACTCAAATAAATAAAAAGGAAGTCTAATGCATTATCATTTTCTTTGAACCTTGGTTAGTAAAAGATCCACCAACCCCACTCTCAATCTATGCCCGTACCTGCACACATGCAGAGGCAATTCTTCGTTAGTGATAAAACTACTAAGCCATATAATTAAAGAAACCAGTCAAATATACTCCCTATTCTTATTTTAAAAGTGTTTTAGTGAAGTGAGCCTATGTCGAGCTCTTATGATGCGGGGAGGGTGGCCGCCCATCCCGCTACAATCCCATGCATGGGCACACACACTACGTGGCCCACGGCCTGTAGTTATCGATAATTGTCATTGGCTCACTCCCTCGGTATCACAAGTGCATAATGAGCCGTCTACCTGACATCCCCTTTCGGCATGGGGGCATGTTTTCAAGTTCTAGATTGCCGCCGCACTACAAAGACTCCCTATTTCGCGGGTGCTACCTCGTATCGTGAGTGCTGCCTCGTGCCAGAGACTCCCTATTTCGTGGGTGATGCCTCGTGCCAGAGACTCCATATTTGTGTTACAAGTAAATTTAAAAGTGTGGCCCCGTGTCGGACTGAGTCAATTCCTTGACCCCGGTTGCACACGG
>JAVDBV010051055.1:0-13944 GCA_032619315.1 Piper longum
GAGAAATTCTAGAAGAAGGTGGAGTCATAATCCAGAAGATTCCGACCGCTGAGAACCCTGCTGATATGCTGACAAAAGTGGTAACTGCGATCAAGTTTAAACATTGTTTAGACTTGGTCGATATTATTACAAATTGAAAGATGGAGTTTGAAGACACTACTGAAAGATTTGTGAGAGAATTGTATGAAATTTTGCCAAGGTGGAGAATTGTTGTTTGGCAAAAAATTAAACAACTTTAGTCCCACATCTAATGTGGGAAGGGATTGGGGGGGAGCTCCAACTCTATATAAGGACTCCTCCCCCCTTAGTTAAAATCATCCCAAAGGGTAATCTCGAATTACCTACTTCCCTTTCTACCGGTAGTAATTGTCTTTTCTACCATCGGTAATTCTTTCTCTCTTTGTAATATTTCTCTTTAGTGAAATATTATTTTGGTAGTGTCTGAGGACGTAGGCAATTGCCGAACCTCGTTAAATTCTGGTGTTTGTTCTTGTTCTTTTCTTGTCTATTTAATAGCTATTGTCGGATATAGTTAGTGTTGATTATTATGCTATTTATATTACTTGTATTGATAAAATTCTGTCTAGGAGTTGGTTTTTAAGCGGACTATCGTGTCCCACCAACTTTCCTGATAATTTTATCTTGGGGTAATTATTTAGTACAATAGTTTTCACGCTTGTCATCTAGGTAATAGTTCTCACAGTGAACTAGTTATCTTTGGTGAAAATTACCCGTTTTTCACAACACAATGGCCTAGGAAAATTTGTCCACGTCTTTGTGAGTGCAAATGTAGAAGTTACCGCTCTTTCTGTTATGCAAAGGTTGGCACAAGAGCAAACCATTGCAAGAATCAAGGATTCTAAAATTGGATTGAAATGGCAAGAAATCAAGGGACAAGTCTGGGATGGTCTCATCATCTGTATTTGTGCTCCTAACATGGATGCATCTTTCTTGGTCTGTAGTAGTGTAGTACAACTTGCTTTGGATGAATAGTCCGGGCATGAGTGAAAGCATTCTTGCTTGGAAAGGAGAAGATGAAATAAGATCTCTCCACCTTTTGTTCACACATTTGGATCTGAAAAGGCTCTTCATTGGCAGATGGGAACATATCTCCATCAGTAAATCATTGTTTTGGAAGATCATCTCTTTGATTATGATCTGGGTTTTCTCCATCCTGTATATATCTAGCTCAGGTAATTTGAAGAAGTGGAATCCACAAGAAAAATATCAGCTACACAAGAGTCATTGTTGGAAAAGAGTACCTTTTCTTGTATCAGAAATATGTTGATGCTAAGGTTTAGATCAAGCAAATGGATGCAAGAATTGCTGATGCTAAACTTTGTCCCAAGGTTTTGATAAATAATGGAAGGATGCAAATCAAAAGCTAGTTATTAGTGTGCAGCTTCCCTGCCAAGGTTCTCTTCTCTGCATTTTTATATATTGTGCCTAGCTACTGGTGAAATGAGTTACATGTAAAAGTGATTCGTATGATCTGTATAAGATCTGATTAAGAGTTCTATAACAACAGTTTATCATAAGCCTAAGGTCACGTCTACCAAATTATCAATCTCTTCTCAAATTATTAGTTTATTAGAATATAGTTCGGTTTTGAATCGAACTACCGAATTAGAATTTAGAATCGGGAACCGAACCGAACCCGATCTCCCCAAATCAAAACCGACCAAAAAACTCCAGTCGGTTTAGTTTGGTTCAAAAAAACCGATTTATAATAAACGTATTAAAACTAATTATAGTTTTGATAATAAATTAAATATTAACATGATTTAACCATCATAATTATATTAAAAAAATTATTCATAGATATTATATTAAACACTTCAAATAAATTATAAATAAACTAATGATAACATGAATATTAAGGATTTTTTTAAAAAACTTATATCTTTTGGTTGGTTCAGTTTGGTTTTAAACCGAATTTCCTTATATTGGATTTGGTTACCTGAGATTAAAATTGACTCAAACCAATTTTTTTTAAATCGAATCAAACCAACAATTTTAATTTTGTCTGATAGTTACTTTTGTTCTGACCGAAGTATGCTCATCCCTAGTGCCTTCAATATATTCTGTCATTTTTATTTGTTTCACATAATGCTCAATCTCAAATACTTCTACCGATAATATAAATAATTGAAAAGGTAAAATGTATTATTCTAAATTAACATTTCTAAAGTATGATGGTCATTTAACATATTATGATTTTTGTAGTTCTTATATTACTGAAGGTACCAATTTGTATTTGCATAAATGAGAGAAAGATAGAATAAGGCGTAAATAATAATAATAATAATTTTAATGAAAAAAATATAAATTTATATTTCAAATGTTATTAAAAAACTTCATAATCTAAGTAATTTATTATGTGAGTGATAAAAGAGTACCTCACATTTGTGCTATTTTCTTTGCGATTGTTTTTAATAATTTTAACATTTTGTCATGGTTTATATAAACGTTAAGCAAATGGATATAAAAACTCCACAAATAATTCAAAGTTTACTTAGTTTTTTTCAAAAAAATTATTAAAACAATAACACACTTGATTGTTTAAATAAATTATTCATCTTTTTTCTTTATAATTTAAGTTTTTAAAACTTTTCATTTTTTATACTTTTTAAGGTTAAAAAATAATTGATGTTTTTTTGATTCATTGAAATGACAACTAGGAGAGTTCTCTTGAATACAACAAAAGTAACTATTTATTTCAACTTCAAAAATTAAATATAAAACGAGTTTAAAGTTTGATCAATTTTTTCTTTCATAGATAGTTTTCTTCAAATTTGATTAAGAAATGTTTTTGTTATGAGAATAATATTGCAAATATAATTTTTGATGACACTGATGTACAAGATTAAGAAGGCCACAAATCTAATTTATGTTGGAATAAGGCTGAATTTTTTTTTTCATAATTTAATCTAATGTCAAAAAAAAATTGACGTTAAATTTAATGGCAACTAGACCACCCTCTCAATGTATGTATTGGCCCCATAAACAAGGTTATTTGTTATTATTTATCGTTTATCGGCAATTCTAAATAATATGGAATAAAAATAATTTAAAATTTTACCAAATAAGAAATGGTAAAAATAAGTTTTATTATTTACTACTAGAAGCATTTGTCAATGCTATCAGGTTATTCTTACTTTGTTATATTTAGTTCATTGTGTACGGAAAAATTAATATCTTCCATTAGCTGATGCTCCTATGTAAACTGAAGTTAATATCAAGTCATTCCTGTATAAGCTAAAGTTAATATCAACCGTTGGATTATAACAAAAGGGTGGATGGTGAAAGTAATTTAGTGTATTATAAAAAAAACACACTCACGTAATCTAAATGGGTAGTTGGATTAAATAGGTAGCTAGTTAATTTTAAAAACTGTATACCAGCGGCTAATATTAAGCAATCTCATTATTTATTGGAAGGCAATATATAAGAGTTTCAAAATATGATATATTCAATTTTCTGTTTAACATGGAATCAAGCCATCAAATTAATTTTATCTTTTAAGCCTTTTCACCCTCGGTCAATAAAGAGTGAAAATTCTAAATCAAGATGAGCCTTTCAACATCATTTTAGTCCAATTTTGGTAAGTGTCAACATCATTTTACCCTAATAAAATACTTCATTTTTTGCATCATTTGACTACTAGATGTAAATTGTATCAATTCGTAATTGGTACCAAAACATTCGACACCTTGTGGTCTATTGGGCTCACTTATAAATTTATGCAATATTCAGATGGATGAGAAGTTCGGATCTTATAAAGTTAAAATTGACTAAAATCCTAAAAATAATCTATAAACAAGAATCGAAGCAAAATAATTAAATGGGCTTTGAACCTTCAACTTAATCAGGTGAAAACCTACAACTCAATTAAATTATGCCCGTAGGACACAATCTGGTAATCCAAAATCTCTATGATACGTACGAATAAGATACCTTAAAAATATCAAACAAATATTAAACCTGAAACGGTCTAAATCTAAACTTATAATCCTATCTAACCAATAAAAACTATATATATACCTTATATACTCTGTTGTAGCCTACCTCAAACTATCATCTACATATCAGATACCATAATATACACATACGACCATTTGAGCCCCATACTTATAATTTAAAAACTGATCTAACTCAAACTTGCTCGAACCAATTCAAGACTGACCCGAACCAAACAAAACTACAACCAATTCAAGACTGACCCGAACCAAACGAAACTACAGGTAAAACCCTAACTAAAAGCTTGGTTTTACAAGCAAAACTTCGGATTATGGGCCAATTTTGCATAATTCAGTGTCCCCTTATCCCAAGTCCTTGTTGGCAAAGAAACCCATTTCTTCCTCAGAGGATTACACACATAAAACTTCTTATCATCATCTTGGTATGACAGGTAAAGGCGCAGACGTTACATGAATCTAAAATACAGGCCTTATTGCTGAATGGTATGAAGTCCAAATTCGATTCTGGAACAAAGTCGGGATTAATTTCTGAATTGTTAATAAAGATGCAAGCGTATATGATCTTCACCTCCCTTGAGTTGACTCCATTTTTTTACATGGCAGATATTTGAGAAGAATCCAGAGGCGTTTAACAGCAACTTTCTCCAAGCTTTGTCAAATGGAGGGCACCCATTATCCTTTGATAAGCATTTAAGTTTTTGGCGAGACTTTGCAGGCAATCGGGAGACCACTTTCAACAGAAGCATATCATGTCTCCCCTCTTCTCCATCAGCATCAACGATGGACTTGTTGCCACTGCGGTTGTGTCATATATGCAGACAAGAAGGGAGTACAACTATTAATCAAAGAATAATCCATAGATGGGTTAGAAGAGGATAGAATGAAAGTGCTGCTAGTTATAGTATTCTACCACTTGGCCATGTGATTGGCAGAAAAATATCATGTCCTTATGTGAAGCCAGGCAAGCTCTGTTTGTAACGTAGGCATCAAGCCATTGACTCACAATCAAAATATAAACTATGCATAAGTTTGTCAACTATGTAACTGTTTTACCAAAATGCATAGTTGAATATTTTTGTCACAATTAGCAATACCCATATTGAACAACATAGACGACGATCCAGCTTCCAAACTAGAAGTTTCAAAACACAGTTCCAGCTAACTATAGAGATACTGTTATTTTTATAGATAAGCTGTGAAGGACATAATTCACTATAAAACTTAAAATTATACTCTTATACATTCAAATTTATCTACAAAATTTCAGACATGCTTCTACGGGTAAAATGAAATAAACTCACTGCCCCGGGAAGCCAATTGTAACAACTGAAGGGCCTTTTGACCTGACAATGCAGAACATCCTGCAAAGAATTTTCCCAAGGAGTGAAACCCCCTAAATCAAGCTCAATGTTCATAGATCAAACACATTTGGCACTGGCTTTGCCCCATTCCATATCAAACACACTTTCGAGACATTTCTCCACCCTCTCAGATGCTGCAGCTGCTTCAGGTTTCAACGAAGAAGGAGATGAAACTAGAAGGAGTTCATGATGATCTTGATTAACACCAAGACTTGTCACGAATTGGGGCACTTTACTACCACGGCTACTTGCTTCGGGCATACAATAATTTCTATGCTGGATAGTGCATATCTTATCATGTGAATAATCATCACGCCCCCGCTTCCGCAGAATTGAAGGGGTGTTCCTAAAGGTCCTCGCTGCATTCCTTAAGAATAATACTGGACTGTTTCCAAAACGAGCAGTGTTCCAGGTACTACAGCTATCTGGAGTACTACAAGTTGGGCTCTTCATCAGCTGGGGATGACTTCCAAGAGAGCTCCCAGAAAAACTTTGGTCATCAAAATTTGCTAAGTTACATGCTTCATCCAATGGTGGGGGTCTGCCAGAAACAACCATTGAACTCTTTTTTGCACCTACAGGTACATTTGAGCATGAAGCTCTCACCTTACCACCTTCTTTACTTTCTTTGGTTTCCCTGCCAACCGACTTTCCCACACTATCTTCAGTTTCTTCCTGAATTCTGTTCTTTTTTGCCTGGGCCAACGATGAAAAGGGTATATCTGAGCATGAAGATCTCACTGTATAACTTTCTTTATTTTCTTTGGTTTCCCTGGCAGCTGCCTGCCCCCCAGTATCTTCATTTTTGTCCAGATTCCTGTTCTTTTTTGCCTGGGCCAATAATGATAAAGGATGGAGCTTTGAAGAGCGACTCGTTTGTATCTGCTCATTAGACATCTCAGACAGTGACACCCTAGAAGAAAGAGTTAAAAAAGTTGCAGTGTCATCAGAAGCTTCAGCAACACTCCCATTAGTTGTTGTGGGTCTTTTGTCATTTGTTGTTCTGCTTAATTTGTCAATTGTCACATTGCTATCATTCTGAACTCTGTCCAAACTATTTCCCTCCTCAAGCCGAGAATTAAAAAGCTCTCCAACCTTGCTCTCATTTGTTGCAACTGTTGAAACAAAAGCCGTGTCAGTAATATCTCCTTGACCGACTTCGCCATTATTAGAAACAATTCTCTCGTTCTGTTTATCTGATTCAATTTCCACATATTGCACTTCTTTCCTAGGAGGGACCAGTTCAGGAGTAGAAAAGGCAGGCAATGGGCAGAGAAGTCCCGAAGCTTCATACGAGCCTAATTTCTTTTTAACCGAGCAATTCCAATGATTCTTTATAGAGTTGTCAGCCCTGTAGAAAGAAATGAAGAGAGAAACATATAAAAGAAAGAAGAAGAAGAAAGAAAAACCTAATAATGGCACTCGCTAATGGCCCAAACAAATAATAATGTGGAACACAACATATGAGGTACAGGTACCTCCCAGGCAGAAATCTTGCTATCTCTGCCCATTTGTTCCCATATATCTGGTGGGCCCGGATTAGAAGAAATTCCTCTGCTTCAGTCCATGCATCTTTTTTTATAGAAGGGTTCAAATGATTATGCCACCTGTATAAAATAAGAATATTTCCCAAACAAAGAGGATTATATACACATTCAACAAACTGGACCATATTGTGACTCAGGTCATAGTCAACATGACCAATATAGTAACCTGTACTGGCAGTCAGGCTAAAGATTGACCAAATGATGACAAAGACATTTCAAATATAACTTTCCAGTTCCTAAATTGTGGCTTTGAATGACGAATAATCTGTGAATAAATACATGTTGCAGAGAATACGCATAAATTAAATAAAATCTTTGTGTAGCCATGTTTGCCTCTGCTTTCCTTCCAACTAGCACAGTTGCTATTCCACTACCTGTTTACCTTCTTTATAAAGCATGTTTGCTACATTAGTTAAAAATATTGGCACATGTTTGCTTTCACGAACCTCTCTCGACATTGCTTCCCAATGCGACCAGGTAATGATTTAGCAATTAAAGACCATTTTTTAGGACCATATATCTTCACAAGCTTCATGATATGATCATCTTCCTGCAATGGCATGAATTTGAATGCCTAAGCAAAACGTACAAGGTAGAACAGACCAGCAACCGCCTAACACACAAAAAATAATTAAAAAGACATATATAAACGAGTCATGCCTCCTTAGTCCAAGGCCCTTTCACCAAATCTGGGTTGAGAACCTTCTGCCAACGATGGAGACACTGAACATCTGTACGACCAGGAAATGACTCAGCTGTTCGCCAAAAAAGAATCTGATTTCAGTCAAGACTGCAATAACAAACGCAGTACTATAAAAAAACTTTTAAACAGATTATTATGATCAAACAAATAAGCACACCTATTTTCTTCCAGTTTTTTCCCTTGTAAAGTTGTACTTTAGTTACCAGGTTAGCATCCTATATGTGAAAGCGACCAAAAAGAATAAGAATCACTTCAGAGGGTTTAAAACACATTATCAGTTCTAAATACAATCTGGCATATCCTTGTAACACAATATATCATCTTTAATTGTTTATATTGCCCACCTGTTATCAAACTCAGCATTAATTTCTATGAGAGGTAAAATAATTAATTAAAAGAAAAAAAGTTAAAACCAAATTTTGATATATTTGTCTAAGGCACTTGCCTCCTCTTCTGTCCAGCCTCCTTTTGTAGACCTCCTAGTTGGACCAGACATCCTACTGAAAACATTATTCAACCACAAAGTCAAAAAATTTCAACCATCAATTTACAAGATATAACAACAAGAAAAACGAAGACAGAAAATGGAAAAACAAATAGCAAATGACCTCACCAAATTGCTAAATATAAACGATCCCAACTTGATTGAAACGGGATAAAAAGATTGCAAAGCAAATGCTCAAAATGCAGCTACAGGATCTTAGCACAAGTCAAGAATTCCATTCAGTCATATTTACATCACCAATTGCAAACTGGCTTAATAAAATGCACATTATCCATCCAAAAAGTAAAACAATCTGTATCAACCAATTTCTCTTTATCACGAACACACTAAATTCTCATGGATGCATTATAATAAGCATTCAACCAAAGTGTAAAAGGCGAGCTGCAATTAAAAGAAAACGGATAAAAACGCTCACCAAGAAAGCAATCTCCGTAGGTGGGTTTTATTATCAAATAAGAAAAACAAGGGAATCTGAACTCTGATGAAACTACTTGGATACATTGTTTTTAAAAAGTCATGTCATTTCTTTTCTTATCAAGCTATCCAATACAGACAAAAAGAAAATAAAAAATTTTCCTATCAACGTTTCTCCGAGCATTCTCACTTGCCTATCATCCTAACCAAACAGACTCCAAACCAGAAACGCAGCACATTCAATATCAGGATACTAACACTATATCGGAAACACCGTATATAAACAAAACTAGCTGCACAGAACTCACCAATAACCGATTTTGAATACAAGAAACTCAAAACCCAATCACATATGGCCAAATTTGCAACATTTTGATATCGAGAGACACCTCAATTGACTCACCTATGAGAAGGAGGGTGCGGGGCGGTGTCGGTGCTGCTCTCGGAGGCAGTGGAGCTGTACGAGCCGGCGGCCGCAGCCATCATGAGCGAACTCTCCTCCTCCCCCATCCAATCCCCTCCAATCTCAATCTCACCACCACCTCCGCCAAGCCTCGCCAGCGGAGCAGATCCAGAGCCACCGCTCAGCAATCGCACATCGATCGGCAGCCCGGGCGGCGGCGGTGGCGAATCCGGCGGCGGAAATCTCGTCGGAGAGTCGCCGGAGGAGGAGAACGGCGTCGGAGGAGATCGGGGCTAGGGTTTGGCGGTGGCCGCGGGAAACTGAACCCGAAATCTGTCGCCGCCTTCGCCTCGATATTCCGTTACTTCAATTTTTCCAAAATAAAAATTATGATTATGAGGGTATTTTAGTCATTTTTCATTATCCCGTAGGTTATAACTTGCTACAATAATAAATTTTATTTAATTGAGGTTAAATTAATCTCTTTTAATTAATGAGATTTAAACCAATCATATATATTATTACAAGTTTAGTGCCGTATTTATAGCAAATCCTTAACCGAGTTTCTTATATTCACATTTTTTTTCGTGACTTAGATTCAAATTTGACATAATGCTATCGATTCTTATCATACAAATAAAAATTAAGAAGCAAATTATCTCTCATTAAATATCATCATCGGTATTGATTTTAAAATTTAAGATATAAATGAATAATATTATCTAATTATATCTACATGCTCATTGGTTATAAGACTTTATAACCGATTATTTACCTTTTAAAATTATTATTATTAATGAAACAAGTTAATTATGACAATTGCAAACACATATATTCACAAGGCTTTTGAATTTTGTGGACACGAGGTCTTGCAAGAGTAACAAAAGGCGGTGCGTTATTAAGAGGGTAAAATGGTAAATTAAGAATGACGGTCACGATGGTATGAACTTGCAATCTGTAACGGCTAAATCTAAAGTACACATCCGGCCGTTCGAAGTTGGTGAATGACGAAAATAGCCTCAAGTTGAACGTTTTATTGCCCGCTGTGTGCCACTGGTCGTGCGTGCCGCGCAAGACACCTTCGCACGTGGGAGCGTGTCGGACGTATCGGTCAAAATTGCGGTCAGCCCCAAATTATTTTATCGTATGATGGGCATCGTTTCGTTTTATTGGGCCTTGATAAGAGGCCCAGCCCAACAAAGATCCTTCGTGAGAATTATTAAAAAATAATTTAACCTCTTTTTTTTTTCAAGGCCAAAATCATACAACTTGCATGTAAATATAGCTAGCTATTATAATACTTATACAGAACCAAATGAATTGAGAATGAGAATTGCAGTGACAATAGCATCAACATGAACAACAGCTAGTCAACTACTCTCTTGTCTACAACCTCCAAAAAGTTTATCTACCGTGAAGGAATTTACCTATAACTGCTCAATTGTGAACCGGGTTTGGCGCCGTCGGCACCTTCCTCTTAGACACCCCGCACCTCGGGTCAATCTCGTCACCGTCATCCGAGTTCCGTGAGTGCGCAGCTGCCGTCAAAAACATATTCCGCAACGGTGGGGTGAGCTCTCCATTTAGCCTCACCAATAAGTGGTGTCCATTGCTAGGGATTCTCCTGCCAGAAACATGACTGGAGAAGTATCCGACAACGAAGACGGCGAAGAAGAGGAGAAATAATGTGATAGGGAAGCTTTTGTATCTCAGATCGTGGGAGTGAAGGTTGAAGAGATCATAGACATGGTGCGGGGAAAGGATGGATGGGGTGTGAACGTTGTGATGGTCCACATACTTTAATACACGGGTAATTATGTATTTAGGGCTGGTAATTAAACGAGCCAGCCAGTAAATATTTAGTGTTTGGTTTAGGTTGACTCAATTCAAAATTTGACAACTCGAACTCAAATCTTATGAGTAGAATTTGACCAAGGTAGTGTTTGACTCGACTCGGTTATAACTCGAACTCAACTCGATAAAATAATATAATAATATACATAATATCATTTATTAACTTAAAATAAATGTTATTATTAACTACGTAGTAAATAATGGTGGTAGTGGTTTTTTTATTTTTTATTTTTTTTATCAAATTTGTGTCGTCCTTATAATCGACCAATTAAGATTAAATTTTAAGATAAAAATATAATTTACCCCCAATTAATATATATACTAATAAGTTTAATTGTAACTAGTTATATTTATTTATATACAATATAATAATAAAGTAGTAAGATAACTTAAATGAGAGGTGGGTCGATTTCGAGCGAGCTCGTCAAACTTAAACAACTAAAATATATTTGAGCTCGAGTCAAACTTGAATACGAAAAAAATATTTAAGTCGATCTTGAGCATACATGTCGAAAGCTTTTTCAATCTTAAGCCAAATTTAAACAAATTTTGAACTATTTGAGTTGAGTTCGAACACAAATTAAACTCGACTTACTCTCGTTCGTTTAAAAACCCTATTCATGTCTAAGCTTAACAGATGTGGCCAACTTGGCCGATTAAGTACTATTGCACGTGTATTATATGGGACCTCTGTGTATTGTATAACTTTAGTACAACTGTATATGTACAATTATGAATGGCTATTGTAAAATTATTATTTTTTGTACGGGAGATGATGGAGATTTTGGTAAATGGAGGTGTAATTAAGAGACCTCTCGATGGTCAAATCAGGACCATCTATTTATTGGGCCCCACATGAAATTGTTCGGAAAGGGTCATCCAATGAGAGGGTCAACCATGCTCCAAAGACCAGGCCGAACCAACTGGTTCAAGCAAGACCCATTCGGTCGAGGGCGAGTTCTTGTCAATTTTGGGAGGCCATTATGTACGACTTCGATTCGGCTTGTTTAGACTAATTATTATTATTATTATTTAATTATGCAAACATGAATATCTCTGAACCAAAATGAGAAACATATGACTAAATTAGCTAGGTTCATTGCCATCACCACTTTTTATTCGTCCACACTTTTAAACTAATTAATCGGGTTATTATACATATGCGAAGTTGACTTTGATCATGTATTTGACTATTACTGTGTATTAGGGCACTCTATCAATGAAAAGTCAGCGTGCATACTAATAATAATTGAAGGATTTGAGACAGATTAATTCATAAGCAACAATTAGAATGAATCATGTTAGGGCTGCCCATATATTGTGATAATTTTAGGTTGGCTCATTTAATATTGGTAAGTATTATTGGTTAACGAAATGATTTGAAGGTTTGATATTTATCATTATATCACCATTTTGCATGAGTTGTCATGACCAAATCATGTTTTTTTTTCATAAATAAGTAAATTTAATAATAGAGTATAGCTCAATTGCTAAACTAAAACAAATCTTAAATTATATCGTATTTTATGACCATGGTTGCACATAATCAATTTAACTTCAGATTAAAAGAAAGATGGTACAAATATTTTCAGCTAAATTATTGATTTTTCTTTTTTAAAAAATAAATCTGGGAAGAAAAGTCAACGAACATTGTGTCATGCATGAAGCATGCACAAAAGCATAGGTCACCTGCCCCAATTTAACAGTGAATTGTAAATAAAAGTATATAAATTTGTACTTTATAATATATATCTTTCTTTACTTTTGACTACAAATTAAAGTTTTTTTAAAAAACATGTGTATGGACGTTGAAGAACATACTTGGAAGTATAGGAATTGGAAATTAAAAGTACGCATATATAGCTTTTGATTATTTGGGTTTTTTTATAAATAGATTATTTGGGCTTGGGACTACAAGTACTAGAAGGTTTGATCTCTTCCTTCCTACAAAAAACAGAGACTTGAATTTTCAGATGAAATATCAAAATTATGAAGGTACAGTGAAGCAAACCGGCTTAGAAATATTCTTCTCATTGACAAAATCTTTTTTATCTTCAAAGTTCAAAGCACTTTCCTCTTTGCAATGATTGGAAATGGTAATTAAGGGTCAAAAAGAAAAGAAATAATTACATCAAACTTGCATGCTTCAACAGTTGAATTAACTTTACCTTAACCAAATGGAGAAAATTGTATACCATAATTAAATTATACAAAAAAATAACATCATAATAAAGCCTAATCATTATGATCTTTTTCATATTAAATTATCAAAAAATTTGAATTTAATATAAAAAATGTATATGAATGTATAAGATTATTAACTTATTGAAATTTTGATGTTCCAAATTCAGCATCATCTCTAAAGTTAGAGTTTTTGGATAATAAAATAATAAAAAAAAAACAAGGGGCGAATTTGGGACCATAACCGTATTTATCCTTGTTTTTTCGTAAATTCATTTTAATCTATCATAAATTAGATATTACAAAAATAATATCTACACATATTTATTCATATTTATCTTAAATATATCATATTTACATATATTTATCTTTAAATATTAATGACTTATTAATTTCAATTTTAATAGATCAATTTAATTTAGGTTATAATTATATTTATCTATATAACCATATTTCTTCTTATTTTTTCACAATTTTAATTTAACCCATCATAAATTAGAGATTATAAAAATGATATTTATAAATACTTATCCATACTTATATCAAATATATGATATCTATATATATTTATCTTTAAATATTAATGACCCATTAATTTTAATTTTAATATATCAATTTAATTTAAACAAAATCTTAATAATAACATATAATACAATTATATATAGTGTTTGGCTATTTTGAGGGCGACCGTAGGAAAGTTTTCTGTGGTCGCCCCAACTTTGGACCGTCCGATCATAAAGACGGTCCAGATCCATCCCCCAGAAATAAAAAAAACTCTCCAACGCTATCCCTTACCCTCCTCCCCGACCCTCCCCCGCCCATCCTTCCTAACCCGCCGCCGCCGCCCCTCCCCACGTCATAGATTTCTTCTTAAACTTTCCAGCTAATGATTCTTCTCCAACTCGGTCATGGATTGGGTATGATCTGGTATAAAGTTTGTTGTTTTTGGTTGGTAGAATCTTTGTGCTTTAATGTTTCTGATTTGGTAGTTGTGGC
>JAVDBV010051063.1:0-10294 GCA_032619315.1 Piper longum
AGGCTATGACCGGGGTGTGCGAGGCACTGGCACTGGAGATGGTAGTGGTAGCCTCCCCATGAAAAAGGCTACGGCCGGGGTGTGCCGATCACTGCGGATACCTCCTCCGCATTGTTTTGGAGTATAGCGGTATTGCTCCACCGCATATTAAAATGAACATAGGGAATTAGTGGAATGTACTTGACTTGTTTTATCTATTATACTACTTAGTGTTGTAATCACTAATGCGGAATTGCCTTCGCAGGCAAGGATGTTTGGAGTAAAGATATTATTTTTTAGAAAAGAATGAAGATTTAAGGAAAAGTACAAGTTCGGTGTTTGAGTATTTTATGTGGGATGGGAAGTCAAATTTTGGTAAAAAAGAATTGAGGAAGATATGTATAGTTTGGAGTTTATGATTAGTTTGGAAGGATTTGATATTAATGATGCATTTGTTTGAAATCCTTCAATCCAATGTTTGAGCCTTAACTTGACCCATTGCAGCCTAACATATCCAATTGATCTAGTCTAACATAAAATTCGGATCAGTGGAGAGAAAATAGAGCCATAACTAGATTCGAAGTATGTTTTGCTTCAAAACTTCTTCTTACTTCAGGATAGATGAGGCAAGTTTGTTCAAATTAGTTGTTTTTCCGGAATCTAACTCATTGCAATATAGTAGACTTGAATTTTGTTATAAAATTCTAATTACTATTGTTAAATTCATTTTGCAAATGAACTGATTCCCTTTGATGTCAATATAACTATTTTGTTTGCTAGGGACTAGCAAATGTTCAAAATGGGGGGCTTGATGACTCTTGATTAGAGTTATTATTTTGTTTAATCTAAGTCTATTTTTCTAAACATTTGCCCCGTTTTTTCATTTGAATTGCCTAATATACTAAGTTTTCAATAAAGATTGATAAAATTCAAAATATTAACATTTATATATCTCTTTTTGATCAATTATAATGTCATTAACAGGACACGCATTATCCCTTCATGTGTAAGAGTTGGTTGCTGTACTTCGCATGCCTTAATCTCCAAGAAGAAACTACAAGGACAATGGAAGACAATGACTACACCCTCTAATCCTAAGATGCACCACATGTAGAATCTGCCAAAGTAGGGGACATTCCCGCAAAATGATAGCTTGTAAATCTGCACGTCTCTTGTTGGTGGACAACTCTACCTAATCACACCACACCCACCATTTGTTTCCATTGGATAAGTCTTTGGGGCGCATTTGTTAATGATCAAGTTGTTTAAAGAATACACCCAACTCCAACAAATGCTTGTGTGCAGCACTTCCATATGATCTACTAATGATAATCTATGGAACAACTCTCGCCAACTCCACTATGCTCCAAAGGAAAATATTGAGAGTAAGCACCTTGTCAAACGCACCTAGCATGAGGCTAATACTAAGTAATCATTTCTGTAACAGTTGAGGGATATGAAGTTTAAAGGAAGTTGCTAGGAAGTTTCATATATGTTGCCTTGAACCCACCTATTATATTCAACCAACTTTTCATGAGAAGAGGAGATTAGATACTTTAGAAGGAGCCATTTTTCCTGTACTTCGAGACCAAAGTCCTTCAAGACCTTCACTTCTTCATAGTGTAGACAGGAAAGTCTTGGAGTTTTGAGAAGAAAACGTTAGGTAAATCTAGCTGCAAGGAAGAGAAGAGATTTGAAACTTTAGAAGGATCCATTTTTCCTCTACTTCTAGACCTTCACTTATTCAGAGTGTAGAGAGGGAAGTCTTAGAGTTCTGATATGAAGAATCTGGGTCAATGGTGTTTCTTGAATCTTACATGAGGTAATTTTGTATTAGGATTACAATGGATCTTAGTATAAATGTAATGTAAAGTGCTATTATTTTTTTCCTTGTGTGATTGTGTGTTGATTATTTTACCTCTATTTTTAATGCTTCAAAGGTATAACTAACCCTTGTAAGATCAAGAGATTTGAATTTGCCTAGACATACAAAATTCAATGATGTCATTGATTGAGATAGTCTAACAGTCTTGGGTAGACATACAATTGATTTCAAAGATATCCATATAGGAGAGTTAGTCGTAATGCACAAATCTAGTTGTTTTTACACATACACGTGGAATGAAGAAAATGCAATAGATAACAATATGTAGTGAAAGCCCTTTACAAATACTATGGTTTACCAGGATATTAACACACATCATAAGCGATTAGATAGAACTAACAATTTCACTTTACAAAGTAAATTAAGTGAAGTTAAGCATCCCATGTCTCATATTCATTAGAAAGAAATTTATCTATTTGATCAGGGAGTAGTTAGTTTAGCATACTATCACTACTGTTTTTAGTTTCAAGCATTAGCATTGAATTCGTGTTTTAGTTGCTATTTTGGTTTAGTTTTGTGATAATTTCTATTCTTATTCACTTTTACTAAAAGAAATAACTTAAATATTACACTGCACGTTAGGTTAAAGCAACAATTACTCATGAGAACGATGCCTTACTCACTACTCTATTACTTGGTTGACACGTGCATTTGCACGATGCATTAAAATAGCATAATATGAGAAAATTTTCAAACGATACAAGTAGTAAGATTGCTTATAACTACTGGATATTTAACTTCCGACCGCGATAAAATTAAGTTCAAGGAAGTTAAGTGAGTGTGCAAAGAAGTGTATAAATAAGTAGTATAAGCACCCAATAAAGAGAAAATAAGAGAGAGGATACGAATAATTTTTGAAGAGGTTCCCAACTTATTAAGTCTTCACTTCTAGCCCACCAAGTCCTTTTGTTGGATGAGTCTCCTCAACACCTCTTCCTCGAAGCCTAGGGTCTCACACACAATCTAAACACCTTTAGATTTTACACATTAGCTCAACATCTCGAGCAAACTTTCACATATAATGATCTCTCCTTGGTTTACACATGAAACATCTAGAACTACAAGCTAAAACTTACACCAATCCTCACATAAGCTTAAACTTCTTAATTCACATCAAGAGAATCAAGGGGGTTCAATCCATAGCCTATGGGTTGTCCACACAGACTCCTCAAGGCCCTATTTATAGGCTTTCTAAGCCTCTCCTCACAATATAGTAGTTGGGACTCAATTCCCTCTATTTGTCTTTCTCGAACGGCTAGTTTTCCAACTTATTGTATTGTTCAACTGCCGAACGATCGCTTAAAACTTAGCATGCCAACTTTGTTTTCTTCGGCTGCTGAGCACGCGATGGATTGCTTAACTAAACATCTTCCCAAACTTCATCGATCCATTGTCCATTGTCAAACTCCTCAATCAGTTTTCAAAGTCCCTGCCAAAGTCCCTTCAGTAACCAAACATACAATTGAACTCCAGACTGAACTCTGTTGACTCAACTCTTCATCTTCACAACTCAAGACTTTGGTTGTCCTCGACCGAAGGGTAACTAAATTCAGCTCCCACTCGGCTTCACACTAGTGTGAAGGTCTCTGGTTACCAAACACATGACTGGAGGACAGCTAAAGGTTGAACCACCCTTATTTATTTGCTGAATGCATGACTGGTGACCAAACTCCTGACTTAATGTCTGACCCAACTTGGCTTAAGTACAACCGAAGTGTTGTCCACTTTAAATTTTGAACAAATTCTTCAATCATCAGTGGTTGATTTGCTTGATTGGACTTTTTCTCACTTGGAGTCTTCATCAACTTGATTCCCTTGATGATGTGTAGACTCCAATGGTTGTGCTTAGAGAGATTGCAATGTTGTCTTATCTCGACACCTTTTGATGAAGACAACTCTCATGTTGTCATGAACTCTCTAAGTAGTTGGTGTCAATCATAATAAAGCATTCCTTTGAGCGTGTCAATTCTAACCAATTTATTTGCTGATCATCCTAGTTGAGTCATTTGCTCTTTAATCTATTGAGACATGTCTTCAAGATCGTAAGTAGTCCTTTGAGTGCTCTTGGAGTGTTTCATTATCAAAATTCTTGGGTCCAAGAATTGAATTCAAGTGATTCATATCAAATAAAAAATACACATTGAGTGACATACATTGATTAACCTTAACAATTAATCTACCATAAACATAATAACATGTATAAATGAAGCGTGTTTAGTGCCAAAATTTTTTTTTAGTCCAGCACAAAAAAAAAGTAGGTATAGTGCCTACCTAAGAAACTCGATAAGATGGGCAAGTCCAAGAGCTCTTGTGAAATTAATTTATGAAAAAAAATTGTAGTGACCAGAAAGGTAGCGTTTATCTCCAAACCTCTAAATTAAGGTCCTGATTTCACGTAATTTGGGTTATACTTCTTGTCATCAAGATTTTGCTCATCAATACATCTTGCCATGATTTCAGTAATTAACAACCATCGAGCAAAATATTTTCAACCCCAACACATTATTATGCACTGTAGAACCTATAACGAAGGAAGTGATTTTTCTCACCTCAATGGAAGAGAACTCGTTAAAGGGCTAGAAGGGATCAACAGAGACAACCTTTGGCGACAGGCCGAGGGGCGTTGGGAGGGCCATTTGGGCTTTGAATCAAGGATGTAGGTGACTTAGCCCATTTCTGACAAATAAGGATCCGTGAGCAATGCCCAAAAATTGGATAGGCCATGTAAAACCGTGATCCGAGTTAGCGTTTTATACTTGTAAATCGGTCGGTTCAGCCATTGGTTTGAGTCGAGCCAGTTTGAGAACAAGCATGGTGAACCGAGGCTGTCCATGTATTATGAGTCATGAGGGTCATGTGTACTCAAGTATATAATGACAATGTCAGTAAGGCAGTAACAAGATGACTTATCAGAGTATATTAGAGTGCGCCCAATTTATTTATTTTATTTCTTGTAGACTCTAGAATTAGATTTATGTCATTCACGCTAGGACGTGTTATTTATTATTTTTGGGTTGGTTAGTATGCTTAGAGCATGCCATTCGAGTTAGGACTTGATTATTTTATTTTATGGTAATTTATTATATTATATTTTATATCTTTCGGGATTTATTTCTCATTATTAACTCGAGTTAGAAGTGAGCCAAATTTTAATCATGAAACTGCCATTGGGTTAATTTTTCTTCTTGGCTTTTCTCTCCTCCCCTATTTTTCCCAAACTCCCACCAAACGACGATCACCTCCCCTGCTTCACCTCGCCGTCGGTGGCACCATCTCCGACAACCACCCTTCCTTCTCTCCTTCTCCCTTACCCTATCCCTTGCTTATTCTTTCTTCTATTCTCCCTACCCAGTAGCCTCCCAAGCCCTATCTGCCGCCCTACTCGCCTTGGTCACTGCCGGCTAGCTCCCTCCTCATCTCCACCCTCTACTTCCTTGCCATACCAGACTCCCCTTGCCACCTTAGTCACTCCCAACAGCACGTCACTACCACCTGACTTGCCACCGGCCAGGTCATCCTAACACCCTACGTCTCCTAGCCCTAGCCCTAGCCTTCCACCATAGTTGACCCCTTCCCTTGCTGGCCAATTTCCAGTCACGACCGCCACCCCTCGGCAATTAGTGGCAGTCGCGTTTGCCACCATAGTTACCGATTTCACCCGAATCACTTGGAGACGCAGCTTCTCAAATTTTAGATTTTTTAATCATTTTGTTCATTATGCATATCATCCATAAATTTTAGGAATTGTTCATATTTTTGCTAATATGTTAATTTTGAAATTTTATGATAATTATCTATGGATTAATAAATTTCTTTATGCAATTACGAATTGGTAATGACTAATGATAATTTGAATTATTTACTTATGAAATGAAATGTGTTATGGATGATGCTGCATGAGATTTGTAGAGTAGGTATTAATTTTATCGTTTTATCAATTAATTATCTAAGTGCTTAAAAAACTAAGTCATAAAAAGTATTAATATGAGATGATGATAAATTTCGGAATTGTGGCATAGTCACTTAGTTAAAAGTACTGACAGAAAGGTCTCAAATCGTTAATCTTTTTATTGAACTTATTTCTTGATTTCCATACAAGGATGCTAGTATTTATAATGTTCATGATGATTATGTAATGATTCACATGCATCCATTTCATAAATGCATCATATAGTTACCATGGGCATTAGTGAGTAGCTTTGTTCATGTAGGTACAGATTAGGCGCTCGTCGTCTAGGTACGAGAGCTCACTTGGAGCTTTTTCCAAGTCCGTTTATTACTCGTCTCTAAATTTTTATTCTATTCTATTATGATTTATTTTATTGATTGTAAGATAGGTCAAGTGGTATTTTATTGGATCCCACTTAACTCGGGTCATTTAGTTGATCTTTTTCCTTATTAATAACCTTCAAAGATGAAATCCCTCGAGTCTGATTTTAAAAACAAGATCAACAGTAAATTACCTTCGAACCTATTATATAAATCCCTTCTCAAGCCTATACATATAATTTTATTGAGTTTTCAATGAGACGAGAGATGTTGAAACCTACTCCTCATAGTGGGCTCTAGATTAGTGAGAAGATTGTTCCATTCTTGAGGAATCCTAACAACTCTGCGTTTGAGTTTCCTCACACCCAGACAAATGTGAAGGTTTATGAGTACTGCATAGTATAGCGCACGTTCAGAATCGTGGTTAAAGGGTCCTGAAGGTAGCCTAAGAGTACTTAGCCTTCATGCTTTAAGCCAGGAGAAATATGGAGGACAGGAGAGTGCTTAGGAGTTGCTGATATTCTTGAACATGAGACAGAAGAATGAGAAAAATGCCGAGAGATATATTAGACAGATCAGTCAGTTTAGGATGTTACTAGGTCTGTAGTTTGGTGGCGTTCCCAGTAGATGCCCTTCAGAGATTTTAGCAAAAGTTATAAAATTATTTTTTTCAAAATGAGAGTTTGCTTTTATTTGCCAGATTGTATAGTTATATTTTGAGCCATTAATACTCGTTATTGACATATTTTTATTATATATGTATGTGACGATCAGGAGATGGATGTGCTAGCCTAGATAAAGAAGCAGTGAGGTCGTGTACACACATATCGGTCTGAGTGGACTGTTTATGGTTATCAAGTAGCAAGGGGGTCAAGACCCAATTTATGAATGAAATGTGAATGAGAATGAACTGATGGGAGACCTAGTTCGGGAATGTTAGTCATGCAATATAGGAAATGCTTGTATGTGTAGAATAATTTTTAATGTTTTGTTATATATACATTGTTTGACAGGGTGGCCCAATATTGCAATTTTAGGGGACACTCTTTCCATTTTATTTTAGAAATTTTATCAATTTTATCGTGATTATTTTTTAGTGTGAAGTATTTTCCATGTCATTCATGTAGTATCCAGTTAGGGTTCCTTGCATCTCATGCATGCATAATGATATTTATCTTTGATCTTAAGACACTGAGAGTAAGTCCATTCAGGTTAGGATCAGGTTAGTTGACTTAATAGGGTGACCCGTAGCATTCCAGTTCGGTTCGCAAGTGAACTAGATTTAGGGTGTTACAGGCCAAACAAATCTGTTCTTTTTCTTCATTATTTTGTTTTTGGTGAAGAAGACTGCCCATCGGTCCAGTGTTTTACTTGTGATTTATTGTTGGCTTGATCCGACTAGCACGTGGTCAGTCCAGTTTGGTGCTAGGATGATTTTTGTATGTTGTGCGCTTGGGCATTGGATGTTTCCGTGGTTGAGTTATCCCCAATTCGGTGTTTGTGTTTCATTTGATTGTGTAGTGGTCGTTAGGGCTGTTTCCTTGGATTTAGTAGTTATTTGGGCTTTTGTTATGATGTCATGTTGCATCCATTTTAGGGACCTTAGACTACCTGATTGATCTTGTGGGCCTTATTTTGATTTGAGTTCCAGACCTTCCACTTGAGTTAGGGTTCGAGGCCCATTTAGCATGCACGCCTCAATTTGCATCTGTACAGATTCCATTAGGCTTAGAGTCAGTTTCAACATTTTTGGTGCTGATCCTAACCTTCAGTCTTGTAGACGCCCAAGGTAAACCTTACTTGGCCCACGAGTCACCAGATTGCACCATGTGGCCAGATCAAGGTTTGCCACATCAGCCCTAGCATTGCCCTCCCATTTTCTTGATTTTCTCCCATATTTTATGGTATTTTCACCCTTATTGCTGTCGCTAGTTTGGGCTGCCACCGGTGAGTCTCTGGCCATCCTCAACCATCAGAAGACCACCATCATAACAGCCTTGTCACTGGCAATCGACCAATATCAAGCACCGGTGCCGGTGCTACCACATTGGCTACCAGACGGAGCATTTTTTGACCAGATTCAACCGTTGCTGCTTCCTTTTAGGGCCTTTTTTGGTGATGGAGAGCCTCCTCTGGTGAGCCCAACCGACCAAATCGACTCCCCTCCCTTGGCCAACAGATTGAACCCAACCTTGACCACTGTCATCGCCACATTTGTCGCTGGCAATTCCACCTTTCTCAGTGACTTTACTCACTCTTCTTGGCCATGTTTTAGTCAGTCAGCAGCCAAATTTCATTGTTCCCTCTCTCTACACGACCAGTGGTGATACCAGCCTGCCGTCGTTGGCATTTTTGGCGCACCCACCATCGGCTCCGTCAAGTCCAATTACCCACGACCATGTCTGTCCTGCCCGCACCTTGTTCACTTGTCTAGACCTGCCCATGGCCAATGCCCATGTTCGGCTCAGCCAACCTAGCCCAGACTGTGAGTTGACCCGAACTCAGTTGGCTCGACCCGACTCAGTGTGACCCTCTAAGTTGACTTGATAGGGTTTTAAGCTATTTTTTGCCCGTTTTTGTCTTTCTACCATTTCCATTATTTTAATACTCCATGCATTAGTTTAGATGTATATTCATGTAGTTTAGTATATTTTGATGTTATAATTTTTTTATTTAATTGTTATTTTATTTTATATTTACTTGCACATTTCTGTATTTATGCATTTATTGTATTTATGCACATTTATGTATTTATCTTGTTATTTTTCACTTATAGTGTATGATGCAAGCTTATAAAATTAATTATTATTATTACTATGGGTGACATTTTCCCCTATTATTATTTTACTTTTCAATAATATCAAATATTTTTTTCTAAATGTTCTATATGACTTTTCATATCTTTAGAGGCTACTAAAATATCATCAATATATACTATGCAAAAATCTAAGTGTTTGAATAAAGAATCCATAAATCTTTGAAATATAGCAGAAACATTTTTTAAACCAAAAGATAAAACATTCCATTTAAATAGTCCTTCGGGACATGTAAAGGCAGTCCATTTTTTGTCATCTTCTTTCATTTTTATTTGATTATATCCACTTTTAAGATCAAATTTACTAAATATTTTCTTATCTTGTATTAAGTTTAATATACTATCTTTATGAGGTAAATTATAAGCATCATCATAAGTATTATCATTTAATCTTTTATAATTATATACTATTCTAGCTTTTCCCCTAGTAATTTTAGCATGATTTCTTACAATGAAAGTAACAGATCTATGAGGACTTTTTGATCTTCTAATCAAACCTTGTTCTAATAATTCTTTTATTTGTTTTTTAAATTCTAATATATCTTCAGGAGAATATTCTAAATTAGCAGTTCTTATTATCAATTCTGGATTTTTTATTTTTAATTCAAACTCATATTGACATTTATTTTTTGTTATATCATCTCCTATTAATCCCAGCTTTTCTAATCTCCTCATTTTAGCTAAATTTTTTATTGTATCTTTATGATCTTCTCCTTTTCCTAGATTAAAATAAGCATGCTGATTTAACAATTGTCATGTTTCATTTTCTATTTCAACATCTTGTTCATTTTCTTTGCACAAAAAGTCAAGTGGAATAGGTCCACCACGCTTTGCTAAAATCTCTGATTGTTTTTTATATTTGTGAGTTGGAAATTGATGAGCATGTTTAAAGATAGTAAGACTATTATTATTTAATAATATTCCTCCTATATTATCAGTTATAAAATTTAATCCTAATAAAAATTCTTGAGATTCTATTCGTTGAGGGGCTACATGTATAGTAGGTAAATCATATTGAGTAGTAAATCTTCCTGAAAAATCTCTAAATTGTATAGTTTTTGGTTCTATCTTATATTCTATATGAAGAATAGTGTTTTCTACACTTCTAGTTTTAACTTCTTGTTCTAACTTTACCAGATATTATTTAGGCCCCTTTTTTGGGTTAGGGTTTTACCCGATTTAAGTTTTGCCCTATTCGGGTTAGTATTGAGTTGGTTCGAGCGAGATCGAGCCAAACTAGTCTCGATCTGAACTTGCCGCCATATCTATAGTGCATGTACCCATAGGTGGGCCCCACTAGGCCATGAGTTGTCAGGCGTCCAGATCATGCCACGTGGCATGATCTG